>JAUZNC010014337.1:0-13571 GCA_034780395.1 Vannuccia rotundouncinata | reverse complement strand
AAAATACTTTCAACTTAAAAAATAATATATAAATCTGTTAATTATTGCGAATAAATTATAATGAGAAAGATTTTGGCAAATTGAACATTATTAATTGTTTGATTATATTAATACTTACATTCATTTTCATTTTTGAAATAATTTTTGTATTTTAATACTAGTTTCAAAATACTTCAAATTTGTATGACCAATATTTTATAGAATATTCATGTTTGTACCATAATAATATTTTTTAGAACGATTAACTAGTTACTATATAATAATACAATATTCAATTCAATCAAAATATATAATAAATTTTTAATAAAATGCTCTCTTTGATAAAACTACCATACACCCCAAATTATATTCTAAAATAAAAATACTGATAGATCAGACTTTTCCAATTTAAGTCTTCTTCAGTAATAAACATTTTTTGTATTCTAATAATCAGAAAAACTTGTTTGTTAAATATCACATTAATAGTTTTATTATTATTTATACAAAAAAGTGTCATTCTGTATTAGTTAGTTAATGAAATATTCAATTAAAATGTTGTTTTTGGAGAGTATTAACAATAAATATATATAAGGATATTTAAAAGGGTCAATTCTATTAAAATAATTATGTATAAAATCAAGCCCATATACGGAAAATTGTTATTTTCAAAAAATATATATTAAACTCAAACAAAATAATCAAAAGTTATCAGAAGTGAATTCAAACCATAAAAATTCTGGTTGAATGTTTTAAATTTTAAAATCTAAATGTAATAAATATTAATTTAATATAATCAATTATAAAAATAATACTAAAATAAATAAATTATTACTATAAATTTTCTAAATTAAAAAAAAAATTAATATGGGAAGTAAATAAACTAATTTGTAATTAGTATTAAATAAACATAATTTGAGTTATGCAGAACAGTTATTTAATCAAATAAAAACTAGTTATGAATTCAATTTAAGATAACAATTGTTTAAATTTAATTTAGTGAGAATGTTTTACTGTTTTGAGAAAGTTTTATTTGGAGATTGTACTTTTGACACATAAAGAATTTGAAACTACATTACTGTAAAAACAAAATATTTGTTGACATTTTTTTAAATTTTAAATTTTACTAAAATTTTACTTAAATTCAATAAATTTTCAGATATTGAAGTAATGCAATTTAGAAATATAATTGATTAAGCATTGATAATTGAATGAAATGCCCTCTGACTGGCATTATACAGAGTAGTTAGCCAGCTACCATCTCTAGACTGCACAGTGGTAACTCTGGCTGGCATGTCCACTTCATGGGGGTAGGTGCTGCAGGACAGATCAGAGTTACAACCAAAGGCCAATGGTGTTATATGGTGTAAGAGGATTCTACAAATCCCAACAGCATAAATTGTGAAAGATCTACAACCCTAAAAGTGAACCACAATGGGCAGAATAACTTTTGGGAAGGCATTTGATGCCCAGTAAAGCAATGATAAACGATTTCTGTATCTTGTCAAGAAAACAACTATTGTCCTGCAAAACCTAAGAACCACAAATATGATGCCAACAGATGAGACCCCCAGGCCTAGTGACATCTCTATAACATTTGAGGAAGAGCAAGGATCTCAGAAAAGCAGAACAGGACAGAATGACCAAATTGGACCAAATTCTCAAGGAAGTCTTCTGGCTGAGTGATGCATGCAGAACCAAAAAACGGCCTCCAAGCTTCTTAAAAACACATAATATAGGTGCTTTGAATGTAAATAGCATGAACCAAGGAAAATTGGAAAGAAATGGAAAGAATAAATTTAGTCATAGTAGGAATCAAAATGGACATGAAATGGACATTTTCAGATTGATTTTTTCAAGGTTCTAAACACTGGACTGGAAACACAAAGAACAAATGGAGTATCATTGAGAAAAAGACAGCAGCATTAATCCTAGGATATAATCCAATCAACAACAAAATAATTTATGTAAGATTTTCGAGGATACCAGACTAACATGACAATAGATCCTACACCAAAAGGAAACATCTGGATAGTTCTTGTGGGACTGGAACATCAATTAGGAGAAGGGAACTGTTGAAAAATTTGGACTTGGCTCTCAAAAAGAATGTGGACAAAGAATGGTGGATTTCTGCACAAGTAACAATCTGGCCACTATGAATACTATTTTTAAACTACCCAAAAGGTTGTAAACCTGGACCTCTCTAGATGGAACATATAGAAAACAAAACAATTACAGTGTTATCAAAAAGAGATGGAAAGGTGTACTTTTTTCAGCCAACTGATAGTAATTTGCTGATTGTGGCTCAGACCATGAATTCCAGATAGTTAAGCTATATATTAATAATTACACAATATACCTATACCTTATTATATATATATATATTAATTTATTACCTTAATTAAATTGAAATTATAAATATTCATTGTATAATTATTACTATATATTTTGATGAATAATATATAATTCAGATAATATATCAGCTATTTGTATCAGTCTATAATAAATAAATGTTCACAACTTTATTATCTACTAAAGATATTGATATAAATAGAATAAATCATATTGTCTAAAATTTTAAATATTTTATAGATAATTAAGTTATTTATATGATTTAAATATTTTATATAATTGTTTTTATATAAAAGATAATATCTGATTCACTTTACAACCTAATAATTCAATTGGAAACTAATAACACCTCCTTTTTCTTTACTTAAAAAATATAATTATTATATTAAGATTTAAAATTTTTAGTTAAACATTTTATATTAACCCTATGGATACAAAAATGCATTATTGTTCAACTATATTTAAAAAAATGTTTTGAATAATGTAATTTAGAGTGTTATTTACCCTAGTTAACAGGATTTACTACTTTTTATTGACCCGATCACCCAGGTTAACATTCTTTACTATTTTATTGACCACCAGGGTGAACTAGGGTAATAGAAACATTGTTTATAAAAACATAATCTTAATTTTTAATTTTTAAATCAATAGTGTGTTGATAATTATATTGTTTAAATAGTCTATGTTAAAAAAACATTATGTAACCCAGTTTATTACAATCTAATATTTAAAAATATCTCTACTTGGTATATTTTAATTAAAAATATCAATAAATGAATAAGATGATAACCGACCGTTTCGTTTAACAAAATACAATTTTTTCGGTTACTATAGAATATTGATATTATTAAATAATTAGTAAATATAAACAAATTAATTGTTTTTTTTAATTCGCTATATTAATTTCAAACAATATGATATACAACATTATTTAATTAATTTCAAAATATATATATAATATTCATTAAAAATAGAAATTCTTTAGCAAGGTTTTAAGTAGAGTTGTTGATATTTTTCAGTAATTTTCTTAAATAAAAATCCAAAAAAATAATTGAAAATAGAAAAATAATAGCCCTAATTATAGTTCCAGGAATTGAACAGGAATCATGTTATTACAAGTATTTATGACATTATGCATTTTTATGATATTATTATACAATAATTATTATTTAGATCCACTATAATTCAATTGTTTCATATCTTCCTTCATTACATTTAATTTAGTATTTCAATAAAACGAAAAAATGCTTTATCTGTAAAAAGAGCGACTAATTGCTGGAGATATATATATGCAGATATTCTGCATTTAACACTATTGACCTGTATATAAATTTTGTAGACTGGCAAACTGACCAAAATTCAATAGTAATAAAGCGTCTACTAAAGAATAATCAATACCAAATTATTTACGTTTATTTATGGATTTTTAATTCGTTTAGTTTTTAACAAAAGAAATTAATCCATAGATATTGTATATTATATATATTAAACTTAAACAAAGATAGTATATCTATGAATTAATTAATGAAAATATTGATAAAATCTAAACAACAATATATTAATGATCAAATTCCATCTTTAAAACAAAACTATTACAAAAACTATTATTTTATAATAGAAATTTGCTGTGGATACATTAATATTTATCGGTTTAGTGGTCTAGATAAATAATAAGTATACTGATTTACGTTAACTTATATTGTTCTCAAATTGTATACACTTTTTATACATAAAATAAATTATCAATAGATATAACAGATAGGCACAATTGAAAAATAGTTTGTTAAATATCTATATCTACGGTTAAAATAGTTAAAATAGCTATTAACAATTCTGGATTAAGTTGATAAACAATTATTAATAAATTCATCAAGAGACAATATATAAATTGAAAATATATAATTTTATTGGAAAAAATGTTATCATATTTCAGTTTTTTTTAAATTCTTTGATTCAACATATCATATAATGAATATCTTTAACATTTTAATAATTTTCATAGTGAATATTTGTAAAATTCGTAAGTTTTCTTTTACAAATTATTTTTTTGTTGATTTGAATTTTGAAGTAATTATTAAAATTAATCTATTAGGTAGATACTATTATTTGATAATTATTTAAGCAATAAACCTTTTTTTCGAGCTGCAAATTTAATCAGTATTATTAAAGTAAGTATTAAATAAAATTTTAATAGATCAAATATATTAAAAATTTTGGATTTTATAATATCACTTTAAAAATTTAGGTTTTTTATATGTTAAAAATATTTCCATATGATTCCAATTCATTAATGAAGTCATAAACAGGTATCTTCTGTAATCATTAAAATGTGTATTTTAGAATATGGACAGTCATATAAAATAATACCTTTGAAGCCACCAATTCATAATGATGCTATGTGCTACGTGTGTGGACCAAACTGTCCACTTAACTTCAACAAAAATGACATTAATATAAAAATAGAAAGATGCATTATTAATTATTGTGTGGTAACTAATTTATTTATTTATTAATTTATTATCAAAATATGAATTAAAAGTTTGAACAAAAATTCTTTTCCGGAATAAAAATAAAAATTTATTATATTTAAAATTTTATTAAACCTTATGTATGAAAACGGTTAATGAAATCACTTTTAAAAAAATGTCGAAAAACCTCTTTTAAGATATAATATGCGAATAAATTAGATAAATATTGTTTGTGCATATTTTAATGTATAATTGTTTAATCCGAAATTCTAGTTCCACCATTGATTATGTTTAGCCCATTTAGTAAATTCCGTTTCATACTTTTTAGTTCATACTTCGATATTGTATTTTCTTTGAATTTCTTATATTCCTTTTAATATAAACAACTATAACGATATGGCCATAAAAGTCCGCATCGCGTAAAATCTGGTGACTTGTTCAGCCATGTTTTTTCTTTTATATAGTCAAAAGTTAGTAATAAAAATAACAACGGTTAAAACCAAGCATGTTATTTAATTGTAATGAGATCATATGTACAGTATATATTCATGCAAACAGCAACATACCTGTCTGTAGTAGATTTTAGAGATTAATCGCCAAACTCCAGCGCTGTTAGCCCTATCCTTCGGGTGCTTTTTGCGCTTACACATACCGGGGGAGGACCGATTGCCCCCCCCCTTTTGCAATATGATGTTCCTATACAACCAAGTGCATACAATTTGGCATGATGATAGTCCAGGATATTTTTTGCAAGAAAAGTTTGAAAAATTGAAGAACTAAATTTTTTTTAGAAACCTTATATTTATTAATTAAATTATTTTTATTTAAAAATTTGAAAAAAAGTTTTTTTTAAATCATGCAACATTTTGATGTGGATTCATGCTTATTACAATTTTATCTGGTTGGTATATCACACAATATACGCTATTAAGTGATTTACAATTAAATAATAGCCATTTTCGGAAAATTTAAAAAAAGTTGTAAATTTTGATTGATGGAGATGTAACTGCTCTCATGATCGTTCACTTGGGGCTATGAAAGCAAATTTTGTGCTAAAAGTAGTAAACGAGAGATTACTATTCTCATATTACTCAATTAAAAATACCAGCGCGGAACTAGAAGTTGACCCCCCCTCCCCGTTATGAATATGGTTAATAATAAATGTTGTGATTATTTATTTTACCCTGGGATAAAAGATATTACACACCCGAAATAATACAACTGTTTTTTTTTCAAAAAGATATATCCAATTCATTTACCTCAATATAAATATTTGTTATTAATAATTTGTTAAAATATATATCTCACTGTCAGTACATTAAAAATAAAACTGTTCTCTGTTTCAAAGGTTGTCCATCAATTAAATAAAGATTATTCCATTATTAATTCTTCTCGAGGGTGTCTTACCAAGTTGTCTCTTTGTTCTATGGATTTTGTCGACGATGGTTTGAGTTACGATAAATTCGAATGCTGTAAAGGCAAACTTTGCAATGGCAGTAGAGTAAGTTAACGATTCATATCTTCTTCACTTGCTTTTCTTCTTTCCTTCTTTATTTACCGCAATATTTAAAAAAAATCAATTGTAAGGTAGAGTAGCTCTTGTGATATATATATTTACCGTGATCAGTGGATGAATGAATTTCTTATAAAAAAATCCGCTGCAGGGGTAACTAAAAAATATCAGTAATTTATTTATTAATTAATTATACACTCTAAGTTGTTTATTTATCTTATAAAGTTAATACTCATTTATTTAAATTAAAGATTTTTTATTTTCTGAAATAACCAAAGCACATGTATTTATATATAAAATTATGTTACATGTCCATTAAAATTTTCTGATTCATTATTCTATTTTTATATATTTTCCCAAAAAACCTGATTTTCATTTATTTAAAAAATTTTAGGTAAATATAGAGTCTGGAAATATATTTCTATTGGTTGGCTTCATAATATGTAATTTGTACATGTTTTATAGTGAATTTCTTCATGGCTGATTTTACTGATCTTGTTGGTCTGATTTTATTGGTTTTGTGTGTCTCATTTTACAACATTATATTATTTTTTACTGAACCATAGTAATAAAAAAAAATAATTTAAAAATATATTTCATTTGACTATAATATTCGTTCGTGTTTTTCTAATGAAGAAATCAAATTTTAAGGAATTTGGTTTTTCAATGGAATAAGAGATTATCACAAACAAAATCATTGTAGAATAAAAATAACATAGAATGTGGCATCACTAATGTAATGTAGTACTTAGTAATTATAAACAAACCCATTATTTTTAGTGGACTGAACCATAAAGCTTTAAAGAGTGTAGCTTTTGGAGCTTTCAAAAATTTCACAAACTCATTTAATTGTTTATGCTAGAATATATTACAATACATATACTAGAATTCTAAAGTGAATGAATTGATTAAAATTGGAAATATATCTACCGAGGTATCTTAAATATTACATTATTGAAACAAATTATTTTAATATTTCTGGGAATATACATAAATTTGGTTTATAAGTTCAGTAACTAAATTAAATGTTCTCTTACAAGTAGTTTTGTTATAATGCATTAGATAAGAAATGATTCGGTAAATCTAGAAGCTGTCCATATAAGCGAAGTGCCAATGCGAAGTGCAGTATATGCAATGTCTGGGTAAAACCAAACTAATAAAATATAATTATTTATAGTTATAAATTATTCTCAACTTAGCCATTTTTTTTATTTTTTGTAGCATTTTATTTTATTATCTTTTGACATTTTACCGACGGGTGGAAAAATGTTGTAATAAGCTAGGCTATACTTTAAAATGGCGGTTTTTGGTCAAAACAAATGATTTAAAATGGGTCCAGAATGTGGTGACATAAAATCGGTCGGTCTCTTGAGAGTAACTTGACGAAGGCCATCTTAGATTTATGCAACCGAAGGATTTGTCAAATCATAATAAAAGGTATTTACTATATCGATGAGCAAGCAAAATATATTCTTAACTAATTGCCACAAATTTTGTTAAGCTAACTTTGCAACGTAATTCTACTTTTGGACTCTAATTGGTTGATATTTTATGCACACTTATCAGGGTTGTGCAGAAGTCCCTAGACTATTTATTAATTGAAAAATTACTTCCAAATTTCAAGCGTATATAAACACAGACATATAGGTAATAATTCAAATAGGTTCTAATTGAAGTCCATGTGTGTTTACACATCTCTCGCACTCCGGCAAACTCGTTAGCTAAGATCGGTTTTGTTGCGAATGTTAGCGAAAACTTCGACTATTCTTTCTTCCATATTGTCGGAAGAATGTAAAAACTTTTTTTCAATAAATAGTAAAGAAATATATATATTCAATATAATTCATAAATATATTTTACAGAAAATTATGTGAATTGTACAAAATAAAGGGTCTGATGTTGTTCCACTATTTTTTGATTTTGAACATATGTTACACTCATTTTATACTATAATAATATATTTTAAATAAAATAAAAATAAAATAAAATATAGTTTGTAATAATCATTCTGCATGGTTTTATGTTCTAATATGTTGTGCACTATACTATTAAATGTAAAATATACGATTTTTTCATATAAACCTCCGAATAGGGAGTCATTTTGTCTTGAGCCAAAAATAAAATGTTTTTGAGAATGCGATTTTTTCTTCTCTATGATCAAAAATGTCTACATGTAACGATAATTCCACTAAGCGAACTCACTAAAGCGACCTAAAATATTTATATAATTATTCTATAATTTAATTTAATATATTATATTTAATATTGATCGCGTTTGAATGATATAGACTTTTTTTCAAAGTCAATAAATATTGAAAAGGTGGCAAAACTTTATTCATATCTCAGTAATATCTTTGATAAATACCATAGACTAGGGGTGTCTATGTAAATACAAGATAGAATTTAAAAATTTATAAAATTTAAACGATTTAAATAAAATAGAAAATTGTATCAAATTTTAACTTATTCCTTTAATTTTTTACTAAACATATCACACAATGAATATCTTATTAAAGATTGTAATACTTTTTATTGTTTTTATTATAGGTAAGTTTTTTAATATTTTCAACTGTTCATGTTTTAATTTGAAAGACTCAGATTAATAAATCATTATATAATGTTCGTTTAAAATTTTAACATATAATAATACAATTTGATAAATATTTAAGAAATATAATCCTACTGTAGAGATAAAAATATAATCAGTAATATTTAGACAACTAATAAATGAAATTTTAATAAATAAAATAATATAAATATAATTTTTTGTCTAGGTTACGTTTTGTCTTTATTTTGATTTCAAAATATTACATCAAAATTTAAGTCTTGATAAATATCCATACCCAAGATTCCAATTCATTATAATGAAGTCTTTAAAATATTTTACATACTTTGTTTATATATTACTAAATCATTCAAATGTGTATTTCAGAATATGGAACGTCAATTTATATACTATTACCATGGGAGACAGGGATTTATAATGATACCGTGACGTGCTACGTCTGTGGTCCAAAATGCCCAACTAAGTTCAATGAAACTAACATTAATATTAAAAAAGAAATATGCCCCTTAAAACGATGTTTGGTAACTAATTATTTTTATATTTATTATTGTATTCAACTTATTAATTAAAATGATAACTGCATTATAGGATAGTTATTTTATAGGTTAAGAAATATGTAAAGTATATAGTTCATGTATAATACTACCTACCTATGGGAATCGTGTCCATAAAAAAAAGAGTTTGTAATATTAATTTGTATTATACATTGTGTATGAAAACGGTTAATTGAAACTTTTATTAATTTTAAAAGAAATTTTGCAATTTAAAAGTTTAAAAAATTACAAAAAAATTATTGAAATATCGAAATAATAATATTTTTTATATTTAATTGTATATTGATCAATGTTTAAATCCAAAATTGCAGTTTCAACAATATTATTTAAAATAATCAATACTAATTCGAGCATAAAATTATATATAGGGGAGAGAAAGATAATAATATTTAAATGTGAAGTGTATACACCCCCGCATGGACCTTGAGGCTTCAGCTATATTTCAACGGACAGCTGCCGCTGTGAATCACGAGATTCATTGAGCAGAGAGTTGAAATATCTTGTGGAAGCTCTTTTGTCCATACGGTATTATTTTTCGATCATAATGGATGCCTTCATCGATATAGATTTCTTGCATCTGTGCAAAGAAATAATCAATTATTATCCATTTTATTTTGAATATTTATTGATCCATTTCTTACTTCTCCAGTGAGAATTTGAACAATAATTGTCTTAAATCAAAGCCTTTTAGGATTTAAAAATATAATCTTCTAAAATGTATACATGTACTTACCGTCAAACTAACCAATATTCAATAGCAATATTCTATAATTCTGTAATTAATATGAAATTCATAAAAGTTTTAATCAATTTCAATTATATACGGTAATACTTTCGTTTTAAGGAGGGAATTTAATTAATTAATATATATAATCATCAAACCCTATTAAAATATATAATTTTTATCAAATTCTTTCTTTAAAACAAAACTATTACCGCATATAATTGAAATTAGCTTTTCGACCAGTTTGCCAGTCTAGATAACTATTTTATATGTCAATGGTAGAGATGTACCAAGCACCAGTTCTAACTTTCACTAAAACGAAAATGAAATCAATGGAATACATATACCAACTCCAAGCTCCACTACCAACAAAAGTGATTCCGTCTTTTTTAGTTTCGTGCCCTTCCAAAAGTTGCCAAATGGTCAAGATTTTGCCATGAAGCAAAGCAGAGAATCTGGGTTCGTCAGAACAGATAAACGATCTGATGTGATAGAAAAAGAGCACGAGGAAATCCTTTGGTAAAAACGTTTCAACAACTCGTTTCAACTCTTATTTTCTAATTCGGTAAATTTTACGTTTAAGCTTCATTTAACTGTGAACAACAAGGTAAAATGTTTTGATTCCATTTTGAATAATAAAGAGAATATATCTAAAGTATTTGGTATACAATCTAATCTTATATTAACGGATCTCAATACAAACTGAAAACTGAGCAGATTACAAGTTTTACACCACTGATCACCACCAATCCTGTGTTCAACACCAATCTCTATTCAAAATTTATGTCATTGGTCCTCTAAATCCTCCAATTTAGCTTTTGGTAACATAATGTTTGGAAAGTTATCTTTTTACACGCCCCGCCCAATTTGTTCAAAAAGAGTAACTTTATCAAAAGATTTATATGCTTGTTGAGTTTCTCTGATTTTGTACTGAATTCCATATTATTTGACACTCGGAATAATACAACTGTAATTTTTTAGAAAGATGTCAATATAAATATTTGATTTTAATAATTTGTTACAATATATATTTCACTGTCAGTAAATTAAAAATAAAACTGTTTTCTGTTTTACAGATTGTTAATAAATACAATAGAAAAGGTTCCCGAATTGGTTCTTCCAGAAGTTGTGTAAAACATTGGTCAGTTTGTTCTTATGGCCTTGTTGTCAGTGGTTTAAATTTTGAAAAATTCGAATGCTGTAAAGGCAACCTTTGCAACCTCAGTAGAGTAAGTTTTGTCTTTTTCTCTTCTTTTCCTCTTTTGTTCCTTTTTTATTATTTTCCAATATTTAAAAAATCAAATGTAAGGTTTATGAAGAGTAACGTTTGTGATATGTAAATTTACCGTGATCATTGCATGACTGAATCTGATATAAAAATTAGAATCCTCTTCAGAGGTAACTAAAAAATATCTTAATAGATTTATTAATTAATTATACTTTTAGTCCTTTATTTATCTTTGAAAGTTACAAATTCATTCATTTAAATTAAAGACTTTTAATATTCTAAAATATGTAAAACACGTTTATTTATTTATAAATTTGGTTATATTTCATAATTCCTAAATACATATTTAAATATTTGCATTTGTTCATAAACATGTTCTTTATCTTACGATTCATTATTCTCTGTTTTTTATATTCCCCCAAACACCTTTTGTTCATTTGTTTTATTTTCTAGCCAAGATTATCTGCAAATATACCTCTATCCGTTGGCTTCATATTATGTAACCTGTACATGTTTCATTATGGATTTCTTCAAGGCTGATTATATCGAAAAGGATTCGTCTTGTGTCGCGTCGCATATTACATCTATGCAAAATAATAGATATATGTTCTATTTTTTCTTTGTAAAAATGTTACTGAAGCATATTTTAATAAAAACAATGTGTATTTTATTTGGTTAAATTTGTTTTAATTTTTAGGGCATAAATCTATAAAGTGAGGAATTTGGATAAGATTTACTCAAAAACAAATCTAGTATTAAAATAAAAATGTGAAGGCATGGTTTTACTAATGAAGTAGATTTAAGTATTAACAATGCCATTGATTACATACATACATTTATTTTGGGGGTTGAACCAGTATGCTTTTATAAAATTCACAAACTGATTAGGAAATATTTTTTAGGCTAGAATTTTATTATTGGAAGTGAACCATGGTTCAAGTTTAAAAATTATTTTTTTATGCTTTTCAGTTTCAAATTTTTAAATAAAAAGTGTCAATTTTTTAGTTTATAAAAAACAATTATTTAAATAATTTTTTAATCTATTTATAATATTAGCAGCATATGTTGCATATAAGCAGCAATATAGGGCATAGTTTAAAAATCTATTTTTTAAATAAAATAATTAGTCAAAAAAACTTTAATTGCGGACGATTTCAAAACTATAAATGTTACATGGAATCTCATGTCTACAAAGCAGATGGTTTAAACTGAGAATGTAGCTTAGTTCAATAAAAGATTATGCAATACTGCAAACAAATAATTATGATAGTTTCCGGAAGCACAACATGTGATTTGCAATACAATGAAATACAATGCAGCGAAATGTCTACAAAAAGATTTATATTTAAAGAAAAATAATATGAAGAACAATTTTAAAATTTTAAATAAATTTATATAAATTTTCGGATTACTCCATAATCATATATTATTACTGTTATTTATATAAAGATTGTTAATATTCAAACAATTATAATTTTATATAAACTTGTTTGAAGTTGAAAAATCATTCTTATTACTATTATTTTTCTTTAAATATATGAATAACAAACTTCAATTTACCCACAACTATATCTCAACTTTTACAAAATGTTGGTATCTTTATATGATAATTGGTACAGCATTAATGACTGCATTAGGTGCATTATATATTTTCAAGATAAAGAAAATGCACTTTGTTTATGTTTTGTCGTGGCACGCTGCACTTTTCTTAATATCTAAAAAAAATTATAATCTTTTTGAAAATTATAATGATAAAAATATAATTAGATTATTTTTTTTCTTAAAATGCACAAAACAAGCATAAGAATTCTTGTTTCTAATTATGATAATGAATATTTATTTCCGAAAAATAATATTCATTCAAGGCACAATACTTAGTGTTAGAAAATTTTTTGTAATCAAGATAAACGTCAAAAAGTAAATTACTTTTTGAACGTATTTTGATTATGTTAAGTTAAAATTTCCCGCCTGTTTGAGTTAAAATTATCAAATTGTAGGTAAAATTATATTCAAAAATTCGTACTATATATTATGTTCATTTAAAAGATATTTAAAATGTACTATTTTGACAAAGCAGAAATCATAGATATTGTATATTATATACAGAACTAGGTTGGACATCTAAAATATTTCTATACTAAAGTATGTTGCATCGCGTGTAGGGCAAATCCAGAGTTGTGATTGGTTAAA
>JAUZNC010014326.1:0-15235 GCA_034780395.1 Vannuccia rotundouncinata | reverse complement strand
CAATAAAGTCTAAGGTACAATAAAGTTATTAAATAGACATGTTTAAGAAAATATTACAAATCGTTGCACTATGTTCACGGATCTTATTAATTTAAATTTTTTTAGTTCTAACAATAATATTACTAGATGAAACCTTCAACCAGAAGTTACACAATATGATTTTTTAAAAGTCAAATTATTTCTTTATTGGAGTTCCTTTTTTGTCATATTTATAGAATCCTTCTCCACTTTTTATTCCAAGTTTGCCTTCCTTTACCAGACCTTCCACAATTCTAAAAATAAATGTTCATATTTATGAAGAAATAAAAATAATAATACTAACATTCAATTATAGGCTTTTAAAAAATTATTACAAATATTAAATTAATTACTTTAAATGATAATCAAAAATTATCAGTGTTCTAAAAGTGTAGTATACAATTAGTAAAACATATGAATAAATTTAACCTTTCAATTAAATCGATAAAAATAAGATAATCATCATTACACAACTAATATTTTTACGAAGCGAATATTTAATAAAATATAAGATAATGACTAATTCACAAAGAGAGGGTATGGCATAATTAAGATAGACTGGACTTTACTTGGACGACTGGAAGGAGGGGTTGTCGGGAAATTTCTTGACCCAGCCATCCATAATGAACTTGATGGTATCCAAACCAACATAGTCTAGCAACTCAAAGGGACCCATAGGGTACCCGGCTCCAAGCTTCATCGCAGTGTCAATATCGGGGGCGGTGGCGTCTCCACGCTCCAGCATTGCGACGGCATCCACCAAGTAAGGCACCAACAATCGATTGACCACGAATCCAGGAGTGTCCTTACATTCTACCGTGCTCTTGCCAACCCCCTGCCCGAAAGCTAGAAGCGCCTGTGGACAAAGATGGTTACAAAGATAACTCTACAAACCTGTCAAATAGATATTCGTCTGAGACAAAAGTCTTATTATTTCAGTGGGCATATAGCGAACATACCCATAACTTATAATAGAATTTAAAACAATTAAAAAAATGTAAGCGCTGTAGTTGGTGCATACTGTAGCTACACTGTTTGAAACTGTTTCTCAAAGAGAAAACGTTGACCTCGGAATAACTTAAATTGTTATCTAATATTTACAACCATCGAACAATTCGTTTTATGGTATAATCTGTAAAGGAATGATTTTCTTGAGAAACTAAAATATCACAATTAAGCAGACGATTGGGTGTATAATCGCAATGGATTAGATGATTGAAGCTAATGTAATATGTATTAATTATTTATAAAATGTATTACAAATTTCGTAGCACTGCTTCCTAGTCATGTGACTGAGCACATGAAGTTGGTCAGGAAATAAAGTTCCTAAATATACAGGTGTGGGTTACGCAATCAATTATAGATCGGATTATCATTTGAGAACCTATTCCTCTCAAACGGATACAGCAAAACCGATTTCAAGAAAATCATCGCCAGAAAGACGAAAAGAACAACCCATTTAAGAACTACTTTAAGAACTTTAAGAACTACAAAAGAACTATTTCCATTTCCCGTACATCAATGAGAATATTGATCGTAAAATACACAAGATCTTTCAGACACACAATCTCCCAGTTCGAATCTACCGGAAATCTTACACCTTTCTCTTCCTTCTTGTTTTAGTGAAATGTCTAACTCCAGTTTTATTGATTTTTTAGTCATTATAATCCTATCTATGTCTTCATGTAACTGTTTTCTAGACAACTTATCTTATTTAATCCGATCTATAATTGATTGCGTAACGCACACACTCTTCTACCTGTATATTTAACAACTTTATTTCCTGACCAACTTCATATGCTCAGGAATGCACATGACTAGGAAGCATTGCCTAGAAAATTTGTGAAATATATTCTTGAAATCTACAGATGTGCTTTTACTTTATTTTATTATTACTAATGCTGTATTGGGAGCAAAAACAATTTACCAATGTAATATAGAAATATAGAAAAAAAATTTACGACTGAAATTTCTAACGTGTTCAAAACAAGGATGATAATTTACAAAATTCTTTCAGTTCTATAATTATTTAAATTTTTAATATAATTTCTGTGTTCAGCTGTTTCGTGACAACCACAATAATTATTGTTATAATTTTCAAATCTAGAGACGTTTTCTTCCTTGTCCGATATATTTTATGCGATTGAACAAGAAAATTACAAAAACACTCATATTCAGAATTATTTTGAAATTAAAACATAATTATATTTTAAACATTATATCTTGGATTAATTCACTAAATAATTGAAATTTTAACAAAGTGGAAGTTTGGATATAAAATAATAGTATTAAATATGCATATAATTTTCAAACTTGGTGAGTTTCATCGCTGGTTTTTGTAGTGCGAATAATTTCCACAAGACGCATCATAGGAACTGGATTAAAAAAATGAACTCCTCCAAATCGATCCTCTCGTTTGGTGACAGATGCAATTTCCCCGATTGGAAGGGAGGATGTGTTCGAAGCGAAGATACAGTTCGCTGGGGCAATTGAATCCAGCTCTCTAAAGTTAAAAACAGAATTATAAATAATATTAATCCGTTAATAATAATAATGTTTTTTTCATTTAATATAATAACTTACAATTTTCATTTATCAGAATATCTCCTATTTTTTTAAATGCACATTACATACAAAATTATTTAACACTATATCGTTAATTTTAAAAGTTAGTATGAATACTTTAAAACTATCATAAACAAGTATGCATTTGTATAAAATATACAAAAACTGAATACTCAAAGGTTTTAGAAAAATATAAATATAATATTAAATATTTACAGGCGTACGATTTAAATACTAATCATATGGTACTACCTAATATGCATCGTATAAATAAGGTAGATATGTCTTAATCGTCCAAAATTAAATAGACATTTCTTACTTCCTTTATACTGCCAAGATTATTCTATGAAACAAAATATTTACCTGGAACTTTTGTTTTTACATTTCATTCAAATCACAACACGAAGGTTAAGTTTTTCAAGTACTTTTCAACTTTAGTGTTAGAATCGTCTTTCGATAGAATTAAATCGCTACCTTAATTCATGTTGTATTTAATCATTCTTTTCGTGGTAATACAGGTGAACTAACAGATACATCTTTTTTTTATTTTATCAAAGTACTATGAAAGTTTATCAATGATTGGAATGACTTTTCATCACATAATCCTCAAACCGCTTTCAAAGTTGATTCAATGCATTTTACACCATTGGTTGCGGACAAATTTCAATCTTGAAGAGTCTTTGAGTTAGTGGTTTAAATAGAGACCAAAGAAAAAATCGAATTACTGCTTTGAGCTTTGCAGACAATTATTCGGACTCATATTTCAGCAGTTATCATCAGGAAATTCTTCCCATTCATCTTGAAGATCTGTGTAGATATATTGGGTGTGGGGTACTTAAATAAAAAACTGTTGACCTTATATTTTAAAAACATTATCAATAAAATAAAAATATAAAAATTTCATTTAATATGACATATATAAATGTTTTGGATACAATACAAGTAAACTTTAATGCATATATCATAAAATATATCAGGGATATATCATATTCATAATGGCTATATAGTATGTTTAAATGCTCTCACACACTTCTTTGGTGTATTATACCAAATTTTGCAGCTACATATTTTAAATCCAAATGATCAGTTTACTCTTCCTAAACATGCATTGATTCAAATGTGTCAGTAATTGTTGAGTGAAGATAGATTGTGATGCATCTCAGAGCAAAGAAAGTTCATTCAGCATTAGTTGTTGTGACTGGAATAGGTATTTGAATTAATAAGAATACGATTAAGAAATCCTTGTACCAAATTTTGAATAAAATCGATTACTTAATATAAGTAATGCACAGTATTAGGAAAGTTATTACAGTTTTGGCAAAGTTAACATGGACTACACAACAAAGTGACTGCTGCTGCATGGGCAATTGTTTATGAAAATGCAGAAGAAAGTTGTTGTCTATTTATCAACAAGTTTAACAAGGATCCTCTGCCAAGGAAAACTATTATCTTTTGGAGAGATAAATTACTGGAGACCCAAAGTTTGAGTAAAGATCGACCAAGGTCCAGTAGACCAATATCTGCATCAGGTGACAACAATAAGCAGGCAATTAAGGATGCTGTGATGGAGAATCCTTCATTATCAATCTGTGCTATGTATTCTGATTTAAATCTTTCTTATGGTTCAGTGCAATGTATGTTGAATAAAGAAGGCTACCATCCCTACAAACCACTTTACTTGCAATTTTTGCAGACGATGATTGACATCTTCATTTTTGTGAAGTGATGGCTGACAATTTCAGAAATGATCCAGCTTTCCACTGGAAAATGACATTTTCTGATGAATGTGTGCTCCACCTAAATGGAACAGTAAATAAGCACAATGTCCATTACTGGAGTACTGAAAATCCAAAGATTTGTTTTCTTAACCCAGGCAAAACTTTATTACTGACAGTCTGGGCCTGCATTGGATATGGGGGATTAATCTCATCAGACATAAATCAAGCAACTATGAATGCAGAGCGATAGTGCGCTATACTCACAGACAAAGTTGTGCCATACTTTTCAAGAAATTGCAACAAGTTCTACCAACAAGATGGTGCCTCTTCACACTACAGTCTTGCTGCAAGGGATATTCTCAACAATCATCTCGAAGGTTGTTGGATTGGGCAAAGGGGGCCTGCCTGATCTCCTGATTTGATGGCCTGTGACTATTGGTTGTGGGGATATATCTGGTCCAAAGTTTATGTTGATGGTGTTATTTTTCAAAGTGTGAACACCCTTCAAATGAAAATCAAAGAAGAAATGAACAACATTCTGCTGGCAATGTACTGAAAGTCCATCAAAAACTTTTTTAAAGTGGGTGCAGAAACGTCAGGATGTTCAAGGAGCTTTGTTCAAAATGTGATTGGATCTACTAAATGTTTTTAAATTAACTGTGCAATGTGACTCTCATTTAGTTTACAGTGATTATAAGTACATGTATAGTGTTTAAAATTATATTCATTTATAAAGTAATTATGTAAATATATTATTTCAGTGTTCTAGTGGCAAGGACTTTTGGATCACCCTGTATAATATTTCTAGTTGTACATCAGATATGTCCTCCTATATTAAATCCATTAATTTATGTAAACTGTTTGTGTTACATCTTAGACATAATGGTATAAAAGTTTTAAAACAGCAGACAAAAAATTCTTCTATTAATGTCTAATCATTTTTTTCTTTTTAAATCAAAAGTAGTTTGGTTATTTTTTTCTAGCAAATCTAGCATCTAGTGGACCACTGATAATGTAAGTATGCAGTCATTATACCAATTGTGACACCCCTCTACCCCTTATGTATGCACCTGTATGTTTTTCATCTATCCCTTCTTCCCCTAAAAGAATATGCATATGCAGTTGAAATTCAATTTATTAAAAAGACATGTGTCCCTTGTACAGTAATAAAGTAGTGTAGGTGAAGAGTAAGGGGTACAATAGAAGTTTTAAATTTTCCAAATTAGACCATATTTAAAAAGTAATGTATAAACAAAATAAGCAAAGCAGGTTTCTGACTCATTATAACTGACCAATAATAATTTAATGTAAAATCTGAAGTCAATCAACAATGGCCTAAATTTCTAGCAACTATAATTGGTTATATTTGTCAGACTGAAAATAAACATGGTATAGTTACTAGTTATTAACACTCAAATAAATAAAAAAATAGCCTGCCATAGAATTTATTTCCAGACAGACAATAATGAACAGACAGTGTCTGTCAGTTATAAATGAACAGAATATAAATAATGAACAGTTAACAGAATGAAGTCAGTATTATTAGATATTTAATATTGTGGAATTTATTTACTAGCTTATAGATACTAAAAAGAGGCATGTTATTTTTTAAAAGATTATATGAAAAATTTTCAACATACATGTATGCTTTTTATATATTTCTCTTCCCCCTTGTCATTGAATATATTTATGGATGTTCCTTAGTATAAACATATGGTAAAATATCATGATTTATGTAGACTTGATATTGAAATAAAATGAATTATTTTAATTTAAAAATTGATTTTAAATATTAAAACTATATTACTTACTTAAAAAGCTTATGTTTTACATCCATATTCTCCACAATGGCTTCAATTACCAAATCTGATTTAGTTGCACTGTCAAGTTTTGTGCTTAGATGTACTCTTTCCATGCTTTCATCAATAAATTTTTGAGATTGGGATGCATCATCTTTAAATTTTTTACCTGCGATTCGTGCTATACTTTTTGAAATTCTTTCTTTTGAGCTATTTAAAAGTTGTTCATTCAAGTCTACTAAATGTACATGAAATCCGTTTTGAGCGGAAACTTGCGCAATACCAGAACCCATTAAACCTGCTCCAACAATTGTAACAGTTTTAAGACCACGTTCCCATAGATTTCGACGTACAAGCGATTTACTGGAAAGACTAGACAATGATAAATTCTTAAAGGACATCATGTTTTAATTACTTTGTACGCGTCGCTTCAAACTCAAAAATAGGGAATTTTTGAATGATATTTATAAATTAAAGTTGACTTTTTAAAAAAACTTTATTAATAAATTGCCACATTTAAGTATTAATTTCATACATAAATTCAAAATATTTAGAAAAAATAATGTTATTAAAACAGAGTTTTGAAATTTAAAATAAATTATCCCTTAAAATTTTAAATAATTAAATTCAGTTTCCTAATATTTAAATATAGTTTGTTAAGTAATTTATAAACAAAAATTAATATATTTTTAAGAATGCAAACTACATTCTTATCTCTTGCTCAAGAAATATATTAGGAATAATTGTTCGGCATCATCTTTCTTTTAGACAAGTATATAGATAAAAAAGAAATTTAATTATAGCTATTTTTTATAGCTATCCACTTAATTTACGAAACATGTTTCTTATATTGACGAAATTCATGAATGTTGCAGAAGTAATTAATAACAATTTATTTAATCTATCGGGAAGAAATTGAAGCTGTCCGGAATGGCTCCATTTTGGCATTAAATTAGTCGTACAAAAAATTCTGTATCTCGCCCCTGATAGATAATTATGATGATACAGTTACTGGTCCGATGTGCCATCTTTCAGAAAATGACAAGAAATAGTGTATATAAAATATATAACAAATGGAATTATACCCGATATACAATCAAAACATGTGTGCAGCTAGGTGTGTATAAAACCAATAAGATTATCTGTTCGAGAAAATCAATGAAATGGACAGACAAACTTGTCCTGTACATGCGATCCTTCAACATGCCACACTTAATGTTTATTTTGATAGAAATTTTGTTGTCGGGACTAAAACGATATACGGTTGATTATGCACATTCAATGTTGCTAATTCAAAATAAAAGTGGATGAGAATCGTATTGGAATCACAGATGATCATGTTCGTCTTACTGAATACCGTTTCATTGCAAGAATTCCATGCAACCCATCTGAAAAGTCAAATTCCAGTAAAAATTAAAAAATCAGCTCACATAATATTTACTGTCCCACAATTATAAAGCAGCAGTAATTAAGCAGACAATATATTTATATGCTATTCTCCATATCCATATATCACATCTCTTTGTCTGTTCACTGACATGATATATTTTGCAACTATTTCAAAATAAATCATATAACTACACAATGCGAATTATTTTTTACTCCTGCTGAATCAATTATGAGTATAAATTATAATTATATATATTGTATTATAATACATCGGCATTTTCTGAGCTCATAGCTTGTTTTATCTAGTTAATAATTAAATAACTGTAGTTATTAATTATAATCTTTATAAACGCGCATCGTGAAACAGTATAATATCTGAATATATATATATGTGCACCTTGGAAATCCAAAACATTAATGTAGTGTTCATTATAGAATTTGAATTCTACTAAATTTAAAATGTCGCTGTATGAGTTAATTAAGTAAACATTTTATGATCGAATTCATAAAAATCAGACAAAAAACTTTTCGATACGCACCTATAGAATGAATTATATAATTTGAACAGACACGAATAATATCCATATATGGCGCAAGTGGCTCACCTTATAGCTGCGCATCAGGGTCTCTCTATATATATGCTCGCGGCGGCCTTATGCAATTGTTACAAATATTATGTTTGTACATCTATTAATTATAGTTCTATTTAATTCTGTTATATTCTTTACTGATGGTAAAATTATAATTTTTTTTTTAATTTTAAAATTTAGTGGCGCCTCATATTCATGTCAGTGCGCTATTATATATAGTGTCGTATAAGTCCAATTACAATACTGCATTTGCACCATTTGATTATAATATGTTATAGATTAACAATAATATATATATAAACATGCCGGACCAATCCGTCCACTGTATAAATATAGCTTCACATTAGTTTTTTTGCAACTTATGGTGATAACAGCATAAATTATAGTGTTAACATATATAGCTAGATAAGTAAACTAATTACTGCAGTGAATAATATTCTATAAAACACATATTTACTATTAAATGTATTAATTGTATAAAAAAATAATATAGATGATTCATTTGTATTTAAATACAATTATATAGTTTAATCTGAAATTTAACATACCGTCGGTAAAAGGTTAAGTCATAAAATACCAAACATTTAACTTTTATACATTTGCTTTTAATGCTAGCTACAAAAAATATCTGAATAATTCGACGTATAACTAAAAATGATGATACGAATATACATAACTTCTATATCCATGATTGCAACCTTGAATACCAAAAATATATTAATTATAATATTTAAAAACAAGATAAATAATAGAAAATTTTAATGTTATATTAGAAAACAATACAGAATAGAACGCAATTTCAAAGCGGGGATCATATTTATAGTCTGAAATATATAATTATGCATTATATATAATTAATAATATATATATTATAATTAAGCGGGCCTGCATATATATATATAGTCTGAAACCATACTAATGCGTTTGTGCATCTAGACTATAATATACTTAACACGAAAAAATCTAATCTATAATTTTCGATATAAAATAAGGAATTATACATTTCCTAAAGTACTTGAATATGATTGTATAACTCATATTAATTATATTTCTGATACAATTACTCATCGAATGATTATATACTCGAGAAAAATTGTCTCAAGACAACAAATACTAGACATTTAATAAATATATCACAAATGATCAAAATTAAAAAAGAAACAATTTTCTGAAACAGATTTTATTTTACACAGGAACAAAACGGGTTTATACAATGTACAGTTTACCTAAAATCTGGTACGCAAATTTCAGAATTGACGTTTTAATGTAAACTATGCTGTGATTTTTAACAAATTGTTATGACATAACAACTGTCAACATCATAATGAAATTATATATCTAATTATTTTATAAAGAAAATGTTTGCTACTAAAAAGATAAATTTAACAAAATTAAAAATATTTTTTTATAAAGGTAAGAAATTCAAAAAGAAAATATAAATAATGACTCTCCTAATAACAAACATCTACTTTATAGGCTATAATTATAAACATATTAACAACATTATAAAAACTCCAAAAAAACGAAAAGACTGAAAATGCGCACAAATAAACTTCCTGAGATTAAAAAGCTTATTAACAAAATTGTAACTTAAGCGACTCAAAAATATACGAGTAGAGGAGGTAAACTTATTTTTAAACAGAATTAACTCATAAATTTATCGTGATTACTTAGAGCTTCATAGCTCAAAATCTAGAACTTATCCTTTATTCTTAGCATAATTGCCATTATTTCGTCTATGGCGAAAACACCAGAATAACAAAATTGCCACATGAGGTCAGAGTAATGGGATCGCAGGAAATCAAGTCTCCAAGTTTATTGCCATGATTTGAATAAAAATCAATACTTATCAGGAAGAATATGGGAAAGCACATACATGTGTGTGGAAAAGGATTGAGATAAAAGTTCGTATGTTGTATGTATAATAAATGTAAAACCAAAGAAGGAGATTATCAAAACTGAAAAGAAAAATCTTTTACATGATCAAGTTTTTTTTGATAGTGTTTATGTGTAATTAGTGGAAAGTTTTTTGTAAAAAAAAACTCGCAGCATCAATGCCGGTAATTAATATTTGTAAAGAATTGCAGAATTACAAATAACACAACACATAACGGAACATATCTGTTGATGTATGTATCTCTTCTCGGTCAATGCATGGCTGTATAGTTAACAAAAAATAACAGCTAAAATGTTTTCATAACAGAAATATTCTTCATGTAAACGACTGACTACTTATTTAATATAAGTATTAAATAAAATATACATTATATATTTATTATAAAAAAAATTAACAAACAGTAAAGAATTCAATTGACTTAACTCCCGTTTAGACACCAAAAAGTATTCAAAAAGAAAATCACTGACGAACATAATAAAAATTATTTAGTTAATTTGGAGAGAATAGTAAAAACTGAGATAAAGAGAAATGAGGTACGAAGATCCAAAATAAAATGCACAAAGGATGCCACTATTTTAATTGTACTATGTATTAATATTTTTAGCCTTTAATTTTCAAATAAACCAATCTCAACAAAACACTCTAAATTTCAGAAGAGACAGGACACAAAAGAAAAATAGATATATAAAAGTAGGAGAAAGAGAAATAGAAAAAAGAAATGATCAATCAATATTTACTCAAACGAATTTTTTGTAAAAGTGATTTAAATTGGTTGGTCTTAACTCCACAGAGTATATAATGCACGTGCTCGCCACTGGCTGTAAAAAGTGAGTTATCAAAAACCAAAAGAGACGGGGAGGAGATAGAGAGACAATGGAAAGAGTCAAAGAAAGCGAAACAAAAAGTAGAATCTGAAACTTTCTTGTCGGAAGACGACAAACCCTAATAATGGAATACAGATTAGTCATTAAGGGTGATGTTTAATTCAAATTAACTACATATATAACAGCCAAAAAGGAATGATAGAATCGATTGTAAATTCCTGATCTATTCTCTCCAATTGAACAAACATCACCCAAAAGAAAAAGCTGACTTCATCAAAAGGCCTCCGGTACACAGAAATACTATTGCACATCTTACTGTAAGAATTGATTCGGCTGCCTCTAAAGAGAAAATCAAATAATGAATGAAAATTAATCGTCAAAAATATGTACAAGATGAACCATGATTGGATGTGAAGTAAGGTAAAGAAGGGTGGGGTGAGAGGTATACATTATAGACGGTGAAACACACTTACAAGAAAACACAGATTTGATCTCGAAATGAACAAAAACGTACGTACACGTTGGTATACAAGAGCAATTGGATGGAAGGGTTCACACTGGTAACATTCAGGGACTTTTGACTCTAAGACGCTGTTGCATCAGCTATGGGACTGTTGGGAAGGGCTTATATATGGTATTATTTCACTGAAATTATAAACTCCCATGGGAAGTGTAATGAGAATAGCCTCAAATTAGAATAACAACATCAAATGTTCAGTAGCAGTCACTAATCCAACGCTATTGGGCGAGACATAGAGCAAGGAACTGGAACCGAGTGATTCTTAGAGCTGTTGTTGAGTATGGAGTGAAGCGGCAGAGTGCTGCTGATAGAACTGTTGCAACGGGTCCGCATAATGGGCTTGTTGTGGTCCCGGATAGGGAAAGATCGTGTAACTATTGGCAGCTTGTGGAACAGCTTGCGGAGCTGCCTGAGGATGATACATGGTGTAGGGGGTTGCTGCTGGGGCCGCTTGTGTGTGGTAGAAAACCTGTTGGGTGGGTCCAGGGCTGGGGTAGGCCTGGTGATAGCTGGGAGCTTGTCCTCCATTCTGAGAGAGTGACATGTTCTGCATGGAAGCCAGGAGAGTTGGCATTGGAGTTTGTTGTTGCGGTGGTTGCTGAGGCTGTTGCTGGGGTGGAACTGGCTGGTGTTGGTTGACACCGTTGTTGTTGGTCTGACGACGATGATAGTTTCCGTTTACCAGGGGTGTAGATTGTTGACCAGAAGTTCCGCCATGCAGTGGAGGTGAGGCACGCACCTTCAAAAAAGTAACAAACTCTCGATCAGATAATATTGAATTGCTTGCAGTAGATTGATATTAATTATCTTTAAAACAAATATTTACACTGTGATTCATAATGCTAATTTGTAAAAAAAATTCCAGAATTAATTTAATACTGACCAATTAACAATTTTATTACAATGATTTTGAATACTACTCATATAGTAAGATTTTTAAAAGGTTAACAACATTTTATGGCTGTCAAATTAATATACAAGATACCTTTCTTCTGGGATCGGTTTTGTCAGCTAGTTTGCAGGTAACAGGGCGATCGCAGTCTCCGATAACCTTCTTTTCTCTGTTCATAGATTCCACTGCTAACTGTGCCTGCTCAGCTGATGCAAAACGGACGAATCCAGTTCCTATTCATTGATTAAGAAACAAATAAATAATAGTTAGAATAATTACAAAGCAAGAAGTAGAACATGACAGTCATATGCGGTATATTTAAAAAAATTAAATGATAAATATATTCCACTTATTTATCAAAAATCAAAATAAAATAGAGTTAATTATAAACGAAAATCCAAAATGAAATTTAAATTTCAAAAATATTTAATTTATTAATTAAGAACTTGAAGTGTCTTAATGAAGAAGTGAAACTTTGTAACTGGTTAACCTCCACCACAGACAAAACATAAATAATACATATTTGTTTAAAAGGCTAAAAATATCTATTTCAGGTGTTGAAACCGATATTGAATAATTAAGAACTGATAACACTTCACATCTCACTTATAGTCTCCTCGACTAGGGTTCGCTTCTTTTTGTTAGTTATATCAAGACTACTGTTACAAAACATCAAAAGACATATCATTAACGTCACTGCATATTAATATATATCAACAACCAAAAAGGTCGTCTCTCCAATCCTGATAAACGCTTTTATTACCCTTAAAAATATTTTCAACAGAGCTTCTAGTCGAGAAACATTTTCACAGTCCACTTATTTCAAATGTCAAATTTCAGTGTCTATTCGCAGTTCAAAAAAAAGAGATAACCACATTTGAATTTTATGAATATTGAATTAAATAATATTACTTGATATACATAACCCTCCTTTCAATAGTACTTGTACTGATTCATGCATTAAGATTATCATTTAAATATTACTAAACGATTGTAGATCTATATTCGTACCAGTACAAGTTCCGTTGCTCTCTAGAAGTTTGACAGACGTAACCTGGCCATACTGGTTGAAAAGTGATTGTAAAGATTCATTTGTGAAATTTGTCTTGGGCAGATTGCGGACATATACATTCTGTGTATCTTTCTCATTTTCCTACAAAAACAGTAAACATATTAAAAAAATATCACACAATACAAGAATATTTCTGACCGAATATTTTTATTTATATGTAAAAAGTTATTCATTACAGAGTAATGATAATAGATACTATGTTATTGACTTACATTAGCATACTTAACGGACAACTTTTTAGTAGATTGTTTTGAAGATTCCAGAATGTACTGCATTGCTTTCTCTGCATCCTCTTCCGATACACAATCGATAAATCCGGAACCTATTACAACAAATGTATATAATAATCTATAAAAATCGTAATATAAATTTTAAGTTTGAAATATCGTAAGTATCCATTTTTGTACATGACATTATGTGCACATTAAATATCTTTTCTCTGTTGAGTGTATGTATATATCTGTAATCATATTTCAGTTTTCTCTTTACATTGTAAATTTGAATAGCGAAAATAATTATGTTGACAAACGTTGTGGATATGTTACAAATATCAAATTTTAGATAAATATCGGTGATTAAGTATGTTTCAATAATTTATTAAGACTTAGGAATTGTTATTGTTGAGGAATGTAATATTATATAATAGAGATGTATCTAAGAAAAATATTAATTCTAAACATACCAATGAATATATTAACCAAATATATATATATATATATGGTGAGACATTATAGCCGATCATTCAAATCGGAGCATATCTCCGGATATTGTTTAGGTTTCACAAGCTTAGAATGCATTTAAAGGTCTTCCAAATATCTCATTTGTTATTATTTTATCTAATAAATCAGAAGACTTTTTCCTAAATAGCTAAACAATAACATCTTATAGGCTATGTGTTTGATATTTATTAAAAGTGAATTAAAAACGTAAAATATTACCATAGCATAATATAACAAATTAATTTAAAATGTAAATATATCGTGTTACCTCGACATTTTCCATCATTCATCATTGCCTTGCATGATTTTGGTTCAACAATGCCTCTCACGAGTTCTCTAACTGTCTCATCATTGTCTATCTCGGATAGTCCAGAAATGTATAAATTAGTTTTTGAAGTAACTGAAATCTTACTGCGTTTCGTTGATTGCTAGAAAAATAATAATATATGTTACTGCAAATGTCGAAAGTCGAAAAAATAATAAACAAAACTAACAGATGGTAAAGATCCAAACTGTTTCACAGCATCATATTGACGAACATGATTAGCTGGTGTTGTAGAACCTGCAATACCATTTGCATGGACTAATGGCATTGGGGGAGCAGGGGGATGTGCAACTGAATAGCCGGATTGACCAGGTATTGCAACATTGGCAAACTGTTGATGGAGGCCTGGCTGCTGCTGTTGGATTTGTTGTTGAGGTGGTTGTTGCCACGACTGCTGTTGGGCAGCCATAGCAGCTAGCATGCGATCAGGGGGGATTGAGAGTGCTGGAGCAATGGTTTGGTGGGCCCATTGTGTTGCATTCTAAAATGGAACAATTACACAATTTTTAAACAAAATAATTTCAAGTAAACAAGTATTATATTACTCACCATACTATTGCCAATGTGGCGATTTTCGGCCATGACAACCTAAAAACAAAATTACATTTATATTTAGAAAACAATTACATCCATATTATGTTTTAAATACATTCATATTAGTGAATGCTGAAAAAATATCAAAATATATAAATACCAACAATTTAATAATACCTGTAAGATATTAAAATAAAAGTTAATGTGTCATCAAAGAGAGTGTCAACAATAAGAATGAATGACATAATAGGCAGTCTTAAACATTGACCAACTAAAAATGCAAGCATATGCCTGATTTTCATATAAAAATGCTAAAATTCAAGCATATTCCTAAATGTATGGCAAACCTGTGTTAAAATGACTGCAAAATAAT
>JAUZNC010014315.1:12322-28682 GCA_034780395.1 Vannuccia rotundouncinata | reverse complement strand
TATGTTGTTCATGTATGTTGTTCATGTATGTTGTTCATGTATGTTGTTCATGTATGTTGTTCATGTATGATGTCCATGTATGTTGTTCATGTATGATGTCCATGTATGTTGTTCATGTATGTTGTCTATGTATGTTGTTCATGTATGTTTCTCATGTATGTTGTTCATGTATGTTGTTCATGTATGTTGTTCATGTATGTTGTTCATGTATGTTGTTCATGTATGTTGTTCATGTATGATGTCCATTGCAAGGTGTCAATTGCATGCATTGTTATTTTTCCATTGTAATTTTTCTATTTTCTGAGGTGTCAATTGTAAGCATTGTAACTAAGGTGTCAATTGTAAGCATTGTAACTAAGGTGTCAATTGTAAGCATTGTAACTATAATGTGTAAATTGTAAGCATTGTAACTATAAGGTGTTAATTGTAAGCATTGTAAGGTTCAAAATGAAAATATTTCTGTAATATATTAGTTAAATTTGACTTAATCGTTGTGTTTTACTGATAATATCATATCATATATTTTAATAAATTTTTAAATATTTTAATAAATAATAAATTTTAAGGTAAATTTTAATCATATTATCAACCTTGAAAACTTTTTTTAAAATATATAACACTGTAGTAATATTTTCTATCATGTTTAATACTATTTCTCCTATTATCCGCATTATATATTCTGTTTTTATGAATATTGGAAGGTGAATAGTTGAAAAGAAATTTCTAAATAATATATTTTACTTTTTTTCTGTATATAGCAATGTTGAATTTTAATTTGACTTACACAAAATGCTTACGATAATAAATAATATATATAAAAATATACCAAAGAGCCTCTTTATAATTGAAAATTTGCCGCGATCGGAAATGCCGTCAATGATGTCCGATGTATTTTCTGAAAATCTAATACAACATTATCCTGTGACATACCCTACATCATAAGACATTCACAAGATGCCCGCGCACAACCCTGTAAAGAAAGGCAGACTTAACCCAACTTTTCAATTGTTTGCGGAACAAACGCATACATACAGCTCTGGGTCGGCAATATAGTCAGAATAGACAAAGATTCAGGTAGTATTAATCTACAAATAAGAAAAACCTCTAAAAAATACTATATCTTGTATTATTATTATCAAGCCGTTAGTACATATGTATGCATACAGTTATATGACAGGGGGCTGGTGGTTCTTTGTGTTTACGTTTGGCGGTGAAGTAAATAAAACTGGAGTTCCAACAGAAAAATGGCATTTGCTATGGTAACCCCACCCTCTTGTGAGTTATGTACAGTGTGTACCACCCTCATACATACCAAAGAATGTAAAGTATAATGGCAACCACACAGAAAAGATCTTAGATATAATTTACAAAAATTAGAATATATTATAGAGCAATTCGCTTGACAATTACTTTTTCGTTTCTAGCCACAGAGCATTGTGGGGGATTGTTCCAATTGACAGAAATGATTTCTCGCTAGCGTTTTTAAATGATTTTATATAAAAGGAATACACCATGACCATCTTTCAACTTTTCTATGTAAATATATGTATTCTTTTTAAATTAGATTGCATTCAAGCCATTATCGCTAATTATGCGTACCTTATATATATATATATACCCAGCTGTTATTGTGTTTAATTTTACAAGCTTTATAACACAGAGCAAATTAATTCTCGCTGTGGTTGCAAACAACATAGACTTTGTGCGCTTTCTCAAAACCTAACTAACTCACAAAAACAGTGCATTTGCCAGAGAATAATACAAAGGGGGCGTACACTATATAATAAATTGTGGTACGTTGAGCGCAATGCCTCAAAATTGACAAATACCGATTTAAATAAAGCACAAATCACATTAGACACGCAGGGGTCACTATAAAATTTATATATCTTATTTGTAACTTAGAAAAGGCAACTTCAGTATATATATAGTAAGTACCCAAGTTACTACGTTCTATAACGGCTAGTCAAGTGTATGCGATATTGTAACTACCCATTCATTTGAGCTTCTCGCTATAATGCTATAGGTTTGTATTCTATGTATATATTATAAACTTACATTATATTAAAATTGTAGAAGACTATCACCTCAAAAAGAAAAGTTTCATGAAATTAACTAGACAGGGCTGTTAACTGAAAAAAAACACAATCCTTCAGAAGAATCGGTGTAAACGATACTGGTCCTGGATATACATGCGGGTAGACCCATCTATTGTACCCTAACGAGTTTAACCTTGACTGTAACAGACTGTATCAACTTCTGTAACAAGTAGGTATGTATGCTTTTTTATTAAAAAATAATGTTTTCATATTTCATGTTGAAATCGTTAAACAAAATTTCTTAAAATGTTTTAATTAAATATAATTAAATTAAATATAAGAATTGATATTTCAAATAATTATTAAGCCTGAATTATTCTATATAGCTAATAACATAAAACTAAAACTTTGCTATGATATGTATAAATTATGTTCACATCTTTTTCATACACAGATTTTTTTTACTTCATTCAAAAGAAGTAATATTTGCACTCATATTTTTTTGATTTATCGCAGAAACTGTGTTGCACATTATCTTGTATATAAAAGTGGTATATTATAGCGAGTAATACACTGTCGAAACAAATTCTTCATTATCGTATATGAGGTATGTGGACATTATAGAGAGATATTTTGAAGTAGAAGGGGTAGAGGAATTCACTTTCATCTTCATAAACTAACATTGCTTCATGTAAAAATATACGTGTGTGTAAATTTCAGTCTAATTTTATGCAATTGCTTGTAAAAAGGCATAACTTCAATCTTTTTCCAATAAATGGATTCACTTCAGATATATATCGGCGATATAGTATTTATATTTACGTAAATCCACATATACCAACAGTTCCAACTTTGGTTGATTCCCTAAATTTTAGGGTCAAATAAATAGATATATACGCCAGTATATAGATATCGCATAGTTTATAATTTATATCACAACTTACTGATATAGTCCTCTTATATATACATCAATGCATTTATCTATATATGAAGTTCGTTAAAAATGTGCCAATATACGTATATATGGCTGTTTCAAACATTATATACACAGCAAGTCACCACCCCCAAATAGCTAACCCACTTTCTCATAAACTTTATTATACTATATGCAAAAAGTTGCCCGACTCTGGGTTTGTCTCAATTCATTGAAATGAGATTAATTACGACCATTTGCCCCTAAAACCCTAAAATTCGACAAATATATCGAGAATGCTCGATTTAACTATTCATTCCTGCCTTCCTGTAAGTCCCCTCTCCCCTCTAATTTATTACTATACACTGTGTATAATAGCACTTTCGCTTGCCATATGGTTGGTTGCCTTTTTTTTGGTGCGCTAAGTCGAGTTTTATAATTTGGTTGTCGTGGAAACGAACTAAATGACAGCTTTCTGAAATTATCAAATAAGCGACCCTTCCCACAATTCTCCGTCATGTCCCTGTGTCTCTGTGTTTTCATTTGAAAAATGTGGGCTATATCCTTTTTGCTAGAGCTGCATGTGTTAACGAGCTAAATAAAATGCATTCGTTTGCTAATAAACCTGGTCTGTATGGTTATAAGTTTGGACATGTTTTTCGTTCTCCAAATTCCCCTCTTACCTATACTCTTAAGTCTCCAGTTCCAGATTTTATTACACCGCTTATATATTAGTGATGCTATATAATTCTATTTCAATTTCTTTATTACCCATCCTGGTAGGGCATCTGCATATATACGGTGTATATTATATATCAAGTATATAGTAAGCCAGAACTATATTGTGGTTATAGAAGTATGTGTGGTTGAAAAATTCTTCAAATACAGCTAAAATATAAACTAAAATGATTGATATTTAAGACGACCAGGCATAAACTATAACGTAAAGTTAGAAATTTGCCCCAAACTACGTTGGCCTATATATATTCATCAAACATTGATATAGTATACTGTATTTTAAGTATATATGTTTATATAGTGAACTTAAATGTACCAAATATTTTGTGAATCTACTTGTATATATGCCTATCTTATCGGGAGTTGTCTTTTTCGGGTTATATATGGTTTTTGAGATAATAATAAATATTCTAAAACTATCGAAGACAGCTGGTTTATACTATATATCCTCCAATAATTTTAAACATGTCAAACACATCGAGATACTATCTTATTATAAGAAGAATAATAGGATAAACCCCCTAAATAATAAAAACTGACTGTGCTACACGAGGTTTGATATTCCTGACTCAGTCACAAATGACGTATACCTAACACAGATAAAAAACAGAAAATCTCCGAATAGAAAAGAATTTTGTGTGTGTGTTAGTTTATATTGTGGTGTTGTGTGGTGTCGTCTTATTTTTATTAATTCTTGAAGACTTAACTCCCCTACCGGGCTTTGCCTGCTTCTCCACCCTCTATGGATCCAATACATTCCTCCATATGAAAATGAGTCCTCTCTTTTCTTTCTCTCTCTCATCCAAGTGGTGATAAATATTTCAACCAATAGGAGAGTTATTAAAACTTTAATGAAGGATTTTCGCATGCTTTTTTGCAAACGTTACATATAATAAATTTTTGGTTGTGTGATTGTAGTTTTAACTAAAACAGGGTTTTCTTCGGCATATGATTGCGGCCTGATATGCTAATTAATATTACACGCTATTCACTGCTACACTGCCGTATCAGAAGTGACAACATTAACTACCTCTTTCGTCATTAGATTCAATTCATACCACAATGGCCGGTTTGGACGCAATCTGTGCCAAACTTCACGATAACAACAACCGCGGTACTACCGTGGCAGGAGCTATCAAAACAAGCTCTGCTATGGACACGGCTGACCAGGCACGCAAGAACAAACGAAAGCTTGCAGCCCCCAGATGTCTCCCAGTCACCGATGTCTACCCAGTTGACCTCTCCTCAGCTCAGAATGGGACTGCAAAGCCGCTGGATCTCTCGGCGGGGTCAGACTCTCCCCTCGAGCGACCGGCTAGTTTCGCAGTCGACGAGTACGGTGCTTTGGATCTCAGCTGTTTGCCAAGTTCTGGAGGTTCTCCCAAGGACCCCGGAGACAACACGTCAGCGACGCCACCAATAACCTCTTCCACCTCTAGCGTCGACACCGCTAGTCCACACCATCTAGCAATGGGGGGATTCCATCCGCTGGGAATTCCCATGAGCACCCCAGCGGGCCTGTTCAATCCGTTCTCGATGGGACCTGTACCCAATCCAGTTGGGGCCCACCCTCTCCTGTCCTCTCCTTTCCTGTTCGGCTATGGAGCGGACCAGCAGACCTCTTGGATGAACGGTAAGCACACCCCCACCCCCCCAATCATGTATATTTAGTCAATAACTCTGTATCGATCGTGGCGAAATATGTTCTGCAGCTCCATTTTGTCTAGTCGGCTATAAATAGCTCAAAACAGTCAATTTCATATCGACAGGGGGAGAACCATTTACAGTTGAGAATTTCCTGCAAAACTTTTCGAGTTATTGATTTTCAGGGAATAATCATCCCCATTCATCGACTTGCTTATTAATCTAAACAATAATTAAATATTTTAACAGAAAAATTCTTCGTATTCTTTGACAATATATTTACTGTATTCTAGCATATCCTTTTTTTGACTACTATAACAATATATTTACTCTGTAAAAACTCCAATAGAGTAAAGGGGATGCTTTGCCACAGAAACTTATTTATATTTATTATTTATGTATCAATATTTTTCAATTAAAAGCATAATGACTAAATTCATCCAGCTACACGTTGTATAATTATATTTAATTCATAATTTTATTCCGTATCCAACTAAAACTCCAGATTATACTCAAAAACGTTGAATTTGTTTAATACAGCGAAGTCATAATAGAAGCTATAGCTCATTCTGTGTCAAGCATTTCCCATGTGCAATTATTGTTTTTAATAAAAATAAAATTTTACGAGAAGTTAGAAAAGATAGGATTGGAATAGGTTGTGGATTTTAATTGAACACCAGAAATGGACCTTCCACCACAAACTGCTGGAGCTTAAAGAGTAACAACCTCAGGAGGAAAGTTGTAGCGAGTGAGAAAGATGGATGGAGATGCATGGAGATAACACATAAATAATGCCTTCTCCGTATCGTCCAAGCTATTTACAAAAGAATTCATAAAATTGGAAAATATTAATAAAAAATTATTTCGGAGAAATAGTCACTCCTGTGCGCTAATATGTAAAGATATCCTTTGGGAGTTTTGGTGGCCATCCACGTTTTTGGTAAATACAATTAGAAAGGTAGGTATTGTCATTATTTTGGGACAAAAATCTCCCTTTTTACAAGGCTATATTTCGATGCTGTGAAACATTTTACTTTAATAAATTAATACAATATTGTATTATTATATTTATTACTATAATTCAGCCCCCCTCAAACTCCTTTATATGTTGTAAGAGAGGGTAGTGGATAGATAAAAAGGCAAAACGATCGCTTTTAAAAAAAACTCCATTCTTCAAATAATTTTTGCCCCACCGTTGTATCTCATAATTAATGTATGGAATGGTTTTAACTGATAGAACGAAATAGTAAGTAGAACTATATGCTATATCTACGAAGATATCCCATGCCTATAATAATAACCCACTGAATTTGTAATTTGCCCAGGAGATACCCAAAAATATCATTATCCTTTTTATTTAATTCGCTCCGCTGCGTCCAAATGCTCCACTTTTCCAGTGAGCTTTTGTAACAATAAACGTTAAAAGGCAAAATTATATAAATTTGTAAACGGTAAAGTAAGGCAAAATTAGTGTATGTATTTTATTTATCCAAGGACATTATCGAGGGTAGATTTTTGAGAAAAGATAATTCACAATTGCTTATAGAGTTAAAAAAGTGGAATAATATTTTATGGTTACATCAATATTATACTGGCCAAATAATTGCTTCTGCAAAATTTCAACTTTGTTACATTTATTTGGACTAAAATAAAGCAAGTTTATATTTCATAAAATAAATTATATAAGGATATATTATACCATTTAACCTTGTAACAAATAGTTTGTCAAAATTTTAAGTATGTTTATGTTTTATAAACGAGAATTTTTCAATTTATAAATTTTCTTTTAATGATTTATTAAATTTCAGATATAACATGATTTCTTCAACATTACTTGAGATAATTACCCTTTTTTCTTTTTACCGTACTTGTCACAAAATTTTCGTCTATTATTTTCGTAGTCTATAATCACTTTTTATACATAGTTACATCTTGGCACATTTACCAAATGGGAATTCTTATTGCTTCAAATATGTAACTTATTCAGACTGAAATTATATTAGTTTTTCTAGTTTTTACCCAAATTAAATGTTGCAGAATATTTTGTGGGTAAACATATGTTGTTCATGTGGCTGACAGTTTTTCAAATAAGTAATATTCTCAATATCTTGCACAGTGTTGTAAACCAAATTACACATTTTATATAATTCCAAATTCGCAGGAATTCAGCTGTAATATAGAGAGTAAATTATTTATGTTTCATTTAACTATAAACCCACGTTAAAATATTGTTAAGAAATAATAATGAAATATTTAACAAAATTGTATACATAAAACCTCTACGTGATAAAAGCCGGTTGCTGCTTATACTCAAAATAGGATATAACTCAATTTTTAATTAAAAAATATTCCCAAATTTGGTAGAAAAATTCTATACTGGAGTCGACTGGCTGGTTGTATAAAGTGTATAATATTAACTTTACTTAATCTTGTATAACATTCTAAGTTTTATACATTTTTAATCAGATCCACCCTAGAGTTGGTGGGTTTGCCTCTTTTTTCTACTTCCTCTAAATTTGGAGTGTTTTCCCCCCTCATCCCTGTTTTGACTCTGTTCCCTGCTTGTGACAGATAGGGCCCCTTCCCACCACTATGGGGTAAGTAAGCATAGTATACAACTATTCAGGGTCTCTATTATATGTCTATAATGTAATACTGTCAAGTCGAAGATACTTGCTTCACCAATAGATTATCTCTTCTTGTTAATATCCGATTTTACTCATCATTTATCAGGCATAAATGCACCGCTCGTCAGCTTTCATGCCTTAGTCTTCCGTTCCTATGGTGATGTTTTATTACATAAGTGCCAGGTATGAAATAAGAAGGCATTTATACAAAAATTTACCCAAACACAGTCTCACCAGATATTAAATTATTTCTCACAAAATTCTAGATATTTTCTGGTTTACTGGATGATTTGGGGAGGTGGGGAACGTATAAAGGGCCCTTCCCTGTAAAAAGCAGTCTTTTTACTTATTCATAATAACTTTATAATGGGCTATTTATATGAGACGACTTCAATCAACGGCATATATTAAAAAGAAAAAATCCCCGGTTTTTCATAATTGAGTAGAAAAGAATATGGTCATATTGTATAATTTAACATTGTGAAAAATTTACAGAATAGAGATGATTAAGGTAAAATTGGGAATTTTAACGATAAGATTCATCGCCCCCCTCCCCTCTTCTCTCCCCTCTCATCTCCCGCTATATAGAGTGATTTTTGTTGTCATTGCAAAAGCTGTCAGTCATTCGGCCACCTTTCTGATCGCACAAAAGGTGGCATTTTCCTCTCTGGCAATTATCCCATTATACAGAAGCTTTCAATATTCTTTGGTGTACATATTATTACACTCATATTTATATATATATTTTATAAGAGGGAATAATAGGGGCCTATATAGATTTGAGTTCAATTAGAACCATTATATTTAGCGCTAGACCAAAGGTTGCCAATTAAATGTATTTTTCGTTACGTGTCAATTAGAACTTATCAAGATTTGCTTCCTAGTTATAAAGGGGCCAAATTATTGTTTCTGGTCTTTTGAAATATCTGAACAAATAATTGAAATGAATTTGCTGATTTCATAAAATTTGTCGTAAAATAAATTGAGAAAAAAGACTAAATTGGATTACAAATCACACTGATTAAAATGCTGAAGTAATAGAGTGATTTCAGAGCTTAGAATGGAATATATATTTACTATATTTTTAATTTATAAAATAAATGCCACCCGAGGCACACGCATACAGGCTGAAATCTATATTTTCAACTAATAAACAATATTTATATTCCCGTTTTAATGGCTTTAATTTCTTAATTTTCTTGCGAATATTTCCCAATTTTATTGAGTTTTCTAAAGCAAATTCCCCTTCTACTCTCTTCCCCTTTCCCTATACCGTAAATGTCAGCTCTCATGACAGGCCAGCATTCTTATATCCGCAAACATAAATTTTGAAACACGTCAAATTGAAACTTGGCGAAAAAGGGAAGAATTGGGTCACATTTACAGCATATCAAATATACGCCGGTATGGAAAAAAGTATCCGAATTAGGCAGTTCTAAGTATACCTTGGAATCATAGAGAACGGGCTAAATGAAAGCATATAATAACATAAATTTGACATTACAAATTCTGGGCGAACAAACAATAGCAATTAAATTTATTTAATATTTCCTGGCCTTTTTACGACCATGCAATCTTTGAATTATATTTTTACAGCCCCAGTTTATATAGTCAGAGAAGGAGGGAAATTTTGCTGGTCTTGGGAAAGTTCGATATTAACTGAAAAAAAAGTATATATGAAATATATTGGTTGAAATACCGAAAATAAAGTAGCTATATATTTATATATACCTTACTTTTGAGGGTAAGAGGCAAGAACACAGAGTTTCCATTTTATTGTCCAAATTGATGATTATATTATTTTATATACCACCGAGAAAGACTCGTTTACGACAAAAATTCCAGAAAACTCCGACGATGGAGCGTTTTAATTGTTTTTATTATGTGTTCTGCACCCCTACTCTCTCTGCAATATTAGCACACAAAAAGATTGGGTATATTAGTCAGTTTTCGCAAAGAAATCCGTCAAATTCATGGATGTATTTATTATATGAGCTTTATATAACCTTTTATTAGAAGCCAGTTAAAGCCATGATTTTCAGTTCTTCCCATAAAATAAATAACTGTATTATGATTTGTACGGCTTAAGGGAACTATAAAATTGTGTTCACAGAAAATGAAATTGAAACAATAATAATAAGCGATTTATAGACCACTTATGACTAAATATTTGAAAAAATTGATTTTCTCAAAACAGACTGTTTCGTAAATAAATCGCTTATTTACAACAAGTTTCCGGTTTAAAAAAAACAGATTTTTAAAGATTTTTCTTTCATTTTGAGTGTAATGCATTGAGTATAATGAATTTAATGCAAATAAATATGGAAAAATGTTTCACCCTATCTTGACAAATAAAAATTCTTTCTGTCTGTCTTCTTCACTTACTGAATTAAATATTCTTCAGTATATGGTTTAATATAAAGTTAGTTGACAAGCTATATTACTACTGCCTTGAGTGGGGTGAATCAGGCTTAACATAGTCAAGATATACACAGATGACACAGTGAGAACGAGGGTCTTGGACTGTTTCTTCATAGATTTCGTTACTCTCAACTGTATATACAATGCTAACTACCCAAGCCTATATGCAATTATATATACACCAAGCAGTTTATAGAGCGTGCATTTCTCAAGAAAGGGGTTAAAATTATAGATGCATATCTTATTATATAGTGGTCGACTACATATATAGTTTTTCTCTGAAAACCAACAAATTGCACAATAAAGCAATCACCCTTATTTTACACACGTTAAATATACAGAAAGACACAAAAACAGTATAATTTTATGTGAAATACTTTGGTCTGTGGGGATAAGTCCGTCAGTTGAATACTTTTATATTTATACTAAGACTTATTGTGGTACCATTGATGTAACTAGATCTTTATTTAATTTGACGATGGCTGAATGGGGGTGTACATATTTAATGCACAATTTATAAATTATTACGGGCTTTATCAAGAAACCCTTCCTATTTTTCTTCACAATGTAAAAATGACTCATTAGCTATCATATAGTCCAGACTAATATCTGTATACAAAAGACGTTTACTCATTTTTATTTGTAGAATATTATTCTTAACTAATATTATATTTTGATGTATTATGTAAATTACTACAAATATATTCTGATTATAAATTCACTTGTGAAAATTTTCTGACGGGCTGAATAAGCGTTAACTTTTATCCTTTAAAACTATATCCTATGTGAATATCAATTTTAAGTTCAAAATTTAGGACCGGAAATTTTTTTACAAAATGAATTTGCGTGAGAAGGATTTCACTATAATTGTTCTTTTGTACAAAGGATTTAATGTCTTAACTTAAAGCACTGCAGTTTCTATAGTTTAATCAAGAAACAATGTCTTATACCTATTATTAATTTTCCTTCTATAATAAATTCTTTGTGAGTAATAATACCCGAACATATTATTGTTTCTAATATTATTTTATAAATAATGTATTTCCTATTTTTTTGATAAACCATGAATATGTCTTTGAAGTGTATGTATGTGAGTGTGTAGGTATGTATATTAATAAATATTTGTATAAACTATTTTTATAATTATTATATAAACATATATTGGAATACGTGAAAAGTACAAATATATACATAGGGAAGTCTTCCTATTGAGATATTAAAAGGACACTAATTTCAAAAACACGTTTCTTATTTGTAGTTATATATAAATTAAGCAAAGCTTTGCTGCATATTTGTGTATCTTTCAATTCTAGCCTTTAAAACATTTTTTCTCCTCTTTTCCTCAAAACTACTAGCCCCATATAATTTGTTTGATTATATTAACAGCCGGTGAATCAGCTATCACTTTTTTGTGATTGTGCGATACCCAATATACATAAATATCTACATTTAATTTATATATAAGAAACGTGTTTTAACGTGTGGTAATGACTCCATATATGAAACCAATATCTATCGCTAAATTCAGTAAAACAGCGCATACAAAACATGTTAATTCAATATTTTAGCCTGACCAGTTTGAGATATGGTAACATATTATAGGTTGTCTAATGAGATAGCCTTTTTTCTTATCTTTTTGTGCATTTCACAGCTATATATTACACATATTCAATGATATATAAATATATAAGTAGGGTCTATTAGCTTTATATAGCACACGACATGTACACAAAACAATTTGCGATAAAATGCTATATTATATATTAATGGAGTATATATATATGTAGTATGGGGGTTTTAGAAGATCACTCCATGGTTTTGTAAATAATATACCGGTACTAGAGTTTATAGTCGCTAGCTCAGCATATTTTGGGGTTAAAATATGAAGTGAATTTTCGTATAAAAACTTGAAGCCCACTATTTTTTGCACTTAAATACTTTCATTATTTAATTCTGTAATTGAAGTATATACTCAACTTTGATTATGATATAATCGGTGCAGTAAATGAAATGAAGAGAACCTCTAGTATATAAAAATATATTTAAAATTAGCAAATTAATCGTTTTCAACGAAGCTATTGTGGGAAATTTATTGAATTAAATAATTATGCGCATTATTATTGAGGAATATGTGGAAACAGTGGGATATAAGGGGCAATAAAATTCTTTTGTTTTCCTACCATATGTAAAGCTTTTCATGTGCTTAGAATTATGCTCCTTTTTGTTAAAAATTACCAGAAATTGCTTTTTGGTAGCATGTTGCATTCCTAGAAAAGGATATAATATATATAATATAAGCGAAAAACAATGGTTCGGAGTTAATATAACCCAGTTCATATTAATAATAATAACAATAATAATATAATATTAAGGTTTTGTCTTTTCTAGAGAAATTAATATTTCAGGTTTAAAAGACAATAGATTCAGTTAAATTAAAAATATATCAGCCCAAATTATTTTCCAGAAAGAGTAGAAGAGGCATAATATAATATATTGAAATAAATTCACGTTATTTCACACACGCAAAGGGGTTCCATCTTACAGTTAGAACAAAACAACGTTTTAGTTTTTGTTAGCGTGGCGAAAGCTGATATAGATAAATGTTCATATATATATACGATATGCAACCACTTGGACGGAAAAATATACACAAACCATGAACTATAGCGATACAATATCCGGTGATTAGATAAACTATTGAAATATTCATTTGCTAAAACATATATAATAATTATTAGAACACAAAAATATGTTTAGTATTATAGATGAATTACATTCTTCGTTATCAATTAATATTATATGATATATTATGCAGTGTGCAGTCACTGGAAAATATGACAAAAATTTATTAAAACTAATTTTATGTGACCATGTGTTTGACGCATTTGTCTTTTTTATAGACAGATAATTTTGTCAATGAAAAGATTAGAAAATCGTTCAACAAATTATAATTTATCGCTATATAGAGACTAAAAGATAATTTGGAGTAGGTTTCTTGTAAAATCGATATATTTTTCTGTTCTTTATTATATTAGGCTAAAATGTTTAATATTTATTATTCGATATATATATTTTAAAATCTGCAACAATATATTAGAATTGAGCCAGCCTCACAAATGGAATGAGAGGTTGAGATTTTTTCAAGTTAAAGTCAAACCTTAACTATGTAATATACTCAACTATAAAATGTTAACCAAAATAACTGGAATTTTGGTCAAGTGTATAATACAACTTTGAGGGAGGGTTGAAACATGAATTAACAGATAAGAATTATTTAGTTTTTGTTCGTATAGCAGCCGCCAAGCAACTGAATTACTCTACTCCAATGTAAATTATTCGGAAAATATATGTGATAAGCGCAAACTTAGTATGACAAAATCAACTCGAAATTCACAACTTCGAATAATATATTATTGTAAATTTAATGCTTTGCAAAGATTAAAAATGTGACAATATGAAATACGATATTGGTATATATCATAGTACAACAATATGAAGAATAATTCTATAGCTGATATTGAGTACACAATTATATACCTATGAACCTCCACATCGGTTGGTTAGTTAGTTAAATTGTGAACTTTTTGTCAAAAACTTGTAGATAATATAAATCTGCAAAAGGCAGAGAGTGTTTATATGTAGCTATTTTGTGTATACATTCGCTTTATAATTCGTTTTTTTGTGAATAATGATATTGTAACGGCATGTCGATCGATAAGCTATTAAGAATCTTTTTTAGTTCTCCATATAATTTTACTAAATCGCGCTCTGTATAAATATCAATTAAGACTATAATATTTTATAGATAAAAACACAAAAAGTGGAGATCATTGGAGACATTTAACATCCATAAGTATACTGATTATATACTAAGTTTTGTATATTGTAGCGATATCATATTATTAGTCATAAAAAATAATTATTTTTTTTTCTTCAATATTTTAAGTAAATTCCAACACATACAGAATGTTAAGAATTTTCTCACTAAATAATAAAGCCGAATGCAAAATGTAAATTGGCAAACCGAAGTAAAACGTAGAATTTCTTACTAGAAAACAGTGAGCCAAAATGAACCGCCTCTCTCTATATAGTCGTATTTAAGAATTAACAAATTTAAAAAGTTGTCCCCACATATTGTGGCATTACGCTTTACAAACTGTTTTTTTCCTCAAAATTTTCTACTAAATATGGGAATAAAGCGAGGAGAATGTTAAAGAATTGTGAGTAACTCTGCAAACACCATTCAATTTTAGAACAAAGGCCGATAATTCGCGAATTAATAGTTTCAAAGAGTTCTCTATCTCCCTACATATATATATATATGGGGAAGGAAGTATATATATATATCTGGAGTGGTGTTTATAGTCCTGTGCAGTTGTTTAAAATTACCTACTCAAAATTGGTTGCAAAAAAAGAGATTTTTATAGTTTACTAACTGTACTAACCAAATTCCGTACAATTTTAGGGCGAAATATTTCATTATTAGATTCTAATAAAATATTGCTAACTCAATAATTGCAGTTTTTCTATATATACAAACATGCATATAAGCAAAACCTACATTTGGTATATTCAAAATAGAAATATATATTAATTTATTATCATAATTCAAAAAACGGCAGCTGCTGAAAGTTCAGAATTGTGTCTCCCTATAACACATATATGTAGTTGCCATGTGGCCAAAATCTTTCTACATAAAGAAATATTTTACAAAAATTGACAAATATACACGATTAAAATTAGGTTAAGAGTGCGGTGGTAAGGGGGGGGAAGGGGTAAAGGCCAATATATGACGTGGAGTGAATTTTTCTCCTAAAATAAATTCTGTTTACGAAAAATTGAATGTTAAATTCCAGTTGAAATGCCGAGTTAGTCATGATTTAGGAATATCTAGTTAGTAAATGTAAATCAACCAAAGAGTGGCAGAGATTAGCTTTTATTTAATGGAATATACACACACTGACTTTATACAAATTTATTTTTAATTTAATATATATACCTAATAGGAAATGCACAAGATCTCCACTTTGGATACAAGTATACATACGTGTGTGTGTGTGTGTGTGTCGCGTGTTGAATGTATAAAGTCATTTTTTATTTCAATTTTCAGACAAAGCAACAGTTATATACTCTACATTTTTATTGAATTGAAAATCAACAATTACTAAAAATTATAATTAAATCAAATCTGCAGTGGAAACCACTTAGAAAATAAATTTTAATTATAGTAGAAAGACACTAACGTTTTATTAAAAACCAACAGTTATTATAACTTTGTAAATGATTTCAAAATCTTTATAATATATATATTCATTATTAAATATAAATCCCAAAATATAGATTTATATGTCTCTGATCGGTAATATATCGATGATAATGAAAAGTTTCTTAATTTTATAGAATAAAATATAAAATCAATAAAATTAAGATTTATTCATAGATATTCTTTAATATTCTATTTCATATTCTATTAGATAATATGAACTCTGTTATTCACAGGCGCTAGCATGATATAGACAATCTGTTAATCATAGATATTTCTATTTTGACAAGTTATAGACAGTCTGTTATTCATAGATATTTATATATTGACATATTATAGACAATCTGTTATTCATAGATATTTCTATTTTGACATGTTATAGACAATCTGTTATTCATAGATATTTCTATTTTGACAAGTTATAGACAGTCTGTTATTCATAGATATTTCTATATTTACAAGTTATAGACAGTCTGTTATTCATAGATATTTCTATATTGACAAGTTATAGACAATCTGTTATTCATAGATATTTCTATATTTACATGTTATAGACAGTCTGTTATTCATAGATATTTCTATTTTGACATGTTATAGACAATCTGTTATTCATAGATATTTCTATTTTGACATGTTACAGACAGTCTGTTATTCATAGATATTTCTATTTTGACATGTTATAGACAGTCTGTTATTCATAAATATTTCTATATTG
>JAUZNC010014315.1:0-12222 GCA_034780395.1 Vannuccia rotundouncinata | reverse complement strand
TTTCTATATTGACATGTTATAGACAGTCTGTTATTCATAGATGTTTCTATATTGACATGTTATAGACAGTCTGTTATTCATAGATGTTTCTATATTGACATGTTATAGACAGTCTGTTATTCATAGATATTTATATATTGACATGTTATAGACAGTCTGTTATTCATAGATGTTTCTATATATAGACTCTTTATAGTGGCCTTGTATTATAGAGCTTCTGTTAATCATTGATCTTTGTTTTAATCCCCACTGCTTTTTATATACATTTGTATATAATCTAATAAAAAAATATTAATAATAAAATAATAATTAAAAAAATGCCCACTATAACATACTTAATATTTTTTCTATTTCTTAAACATAGACCAGTTATCAACCCGTTGTGATTCATAGATATGAAATATAAGTTCTTATGAAAAAATCTTAATTCTAAAGAATATAAATTTAAAAAATTGTATATTTATTGTATTTGTACATATTTAAGTTATGACAATATAATATAACTTAAGGTTATTTAATATCTATAACTATATCAATATATCTGCTTATCTAAACCATTGCTACTATACAGTTCTAATCATATGGTTTTATGTAAATTTTGTTAGGCCAAAAGACATTTTCCCTCCCAATAAATGAGCTAACGCGAATTTGAACGAGTAAATAGATGTAATAATGTTGTGTAAAAGTTCTTTTTGTTATTTTATTGACCTATTATTTCTAATGACATAAATATACACAAATCCACAAAATGAATTAGGTAATTAATTTAAATTAAAAGATAAATAGAACGGTATAACTGTATTTATATTGAGATGAAGGTAATTCAAATTTAGTCCAAGATTGATGCACGAATGTCTTGTTTGTCATATATGCGAATATTCCATTTCTTAAGCTATCATTCATATCTGATAACTGAAAAATGCAATATAAATACACTATACGAATGATATACACTTTTATCAGAAATATAAATTCTTGAAAACATTTATCAGGAGATTTTACTACAACTATATTCAGACATAAACCTCATATTTATTATATAGATGTGATTTATATATATATACCTTTAATTGTACGTATACCTTCACAGATTACATAGATCTATTATATTGATAGAGAGTTTTATTTACACACTTACATTATAGAGGGCAGTCTGGACAGAAATAATCCATATTGAATGTATGGAAAGTATTCAAAGTATTTACAGATATGCAATTTTCCACCTTCCTCACATCTAAAGGATAAAATAAAATGTTAAAAGTTAAATTTTTTTGGCCATATGCGGTCCTTGTGGAATACGATTATTGCTTGTGGTATATATGTGTGAATAGGTAGTTTGTGCATTTCTATTGCAAAGGACGTATTTAATCTTCACTGTTTTTAATCCCAAGTTAAAGTTTGCTTATATTTCTGTTAATGGTGCTAATTGTATTTGAAGTAAAATTAAGCCTTTTCACATTCGAAAATTTTACATTCGTTTTTTAATAATATAAAGTGAGAGTTCAATTAAATTGCTATCAAAAGTTTCGATAATTAAATGAATACAATTTTGGTATTAGTTCGTTGTGTATAACTTAATTCTAAAACGTGCGTTTAATCGCAATTAATTGTATTAAAATTTCTAAATTCTGTGTGTGGTCCTATATCTAAAACTGATTTATCTATTATTTAATATTTGCAAATAGGTTTTCTAGTTTGTTTGCTGTTTTGTAAATAAATCGTAAAATTTAGTTCATTTATTCCATTAATTTAAAATATCGTGCAAAATTCTACACATTAATCGGAAAAAACTCCGCATTTTTATCAGTCAAATATGCAATTTCAACCCACAAATATGAGGTACAAAGTAAAAAAAAGATGAAGGTTTTTATGAATATAAATTTTATCATAAAAAAATATTGATATCTTTTTTCCTTACTTTAAGTTATTAATGTCGTGTATAATAATAGCAGTAATATAGACCTAATTGTAAATTCTGAAGGCAGAGTGCTGGCGTCTATTCAAACTTGGAGAGTCTGGCATTGATAGACCGCTAGAATAATGGAAACCGGATCAACTTAGAATTTTCGGGTCGTCATGCTTGCTAAATTTTCTTCATTTTTACATTAAAAGCTCTTTTTAGAGATTTGCTACTTTATAATTTAAAGTTAGTGAAAACTATAGAACATAGCTGTGCAGGATGGGGAGAGGGGAGGGTATAAGGCTGGCATATTGAGACTATCGAGATAGCAAACACCAAACTTTTTTGTTTAAGTGTTGTCATATGCTTTCAGTTTCAGTTTTGAAGGCACACGTATATTTAGAGCTGGGTTATAATAGACCATTGCCTGAGTGGAAGGGTTTCATATATTGAGAAGCAATTACAACGGCATAATATACAGGACCATAAAAAAAGAAAGAGAGAAATGGAGAAGCTCAGAATTTTGATAGAAAATGCAGAATCTCGATGATAAAATGGTAGTTTGGAAGGAAAGAGTTATAACTTGTTTTTTTCTCTCTTTTCTTATGTCCCCCCTCTCGCCAGCCTTGGTAGAGTTGATAATGGCACTATATTGTTAAAAAGCAGGGAAATCGAATGAATAATTAATTTCTAATCATGAACTACAGAAAAACATGATTAACAGCTGAGAACGGTGCTCCTCTGCTCCCTCGGAAAAAGAATATTTGCCTCTTCGTTTTCTCCCTCTCCCACTAGCTCATGCTTTACGCTTTTTTTACTCAAACAATGTTTCTCTCCTAAAAATCTCATAGATTGCATTCTTTAGTGCGGTTGTCGTCTGTTCTGCGATACTTCAACTTTAGAAAGGAATAGAAGGTGGTCCCTTCGTTCTTCATAATAAAATAATACCTGCGATGCCCCCTGGTTGAAGCGGCCATTATACAGAGTCAATCACTATACTACTACCTCCTTTTTATATTGGAATAGTCTGATTTCCATGCCAACAGTGAAAGAATTGTTCAAGTCTGCGTAGAAAACTTGTAATTATTGTCGCTAGGGGATCATAAATCACGGCAAAATTTGACACATCGTTCGCGGATTCTCAGCCGTTCCCTCGCGTTTGCAATTTTTTTGTTCACTTGTCAATAACTTCTTCTTACTGAGCCGGGAAAATGTTTTAGAATTTAGCACCAAGATTTGGCCGAAAAAGTCTCGTTTTCCCAAAATTGAAAGCGGCTGTCATAAAATATTTCGTTGACTTTGAAGAGAGACGTTTTTCAAATTGTTTTTCAATTAACGAAAATTTGTGATTTGAGGTGTCTTGTTTTCATTGTAAAATTTTCAACTAAATTGTGAAATATTCATACTTTTCAAAAATTATCTTCATATATCAACATATTTTCTCACAACGGTATATGCGGTATACGTAAATATTTACTATAAATCTACACATTATACCTCGTGCTTACATGACTCACAAAAAACAGAGTCTGTTTACCTTATTCCTGTAATTTAGCCTTTTTGCGCATCTGAAGCATGGTTGAGCTAGGCCCATATACAATTTATTTGTAAGGATATAAGAAGTTTAAGCATTACCTGCTAAAGAAAGGCAGAAGTACAGGACCAGTATAAAGAACGACGGTGTATAATTAAGATGAATCATTGGATGTGCAAAATAATGTCAAATCATGGCTTTCTTGTGGACTAATATCTTGCATATTAAAGTTATCTATTTGAAATATTTTAGGTCACTTAGCAATAATGTCAAATGATAATTTAGATATTAAAATATGGTTATATGTCATGTGATTGTGTGTATATCGGATAGTTAAATATAAAACATTTAAAATGAAACATAAGTTTAATTGGATGTCCTTTTTCATTGATGTGTACATTGATAATATAATTATTGAATCATAATTAGGAAATTATTTGAATAATCCTACATGGATAAATTTATTTAGGTAATGCAATAATTAAATTAAATAAACTTTCTACATTTTTATTTGGTATATAAAAATGTAATCGGGTCAAGTATGGCAGCTCCAGGTTTAAGATATTTTGTAAGAAGCATTATCAATTACCGTACACGTCTTGGCTGGTGTTACTGAGCAACCAATTAGGCACAAATATACAAAAGAAAGATGGCTCCGTCTGTATTTTATGATTGTATAGTTTTAGACATCTTGCATTAACTCAAACAATCAAAATATAGCCTTAAATTCTTGATGAAACATTTATAAATTAAGGTTTGTCCAACCGTGAAAATACCTCAATATATCATTCAGAGATTGCTGTAATCTAAGGCGGATTGCATTTTAAAAAGATTATTGATATATAGAGCAGTAACTTTGTGATTATGAGAAATGACAATTAAATTATTTCTAGAATAAACGTTTAGGTTAATGGGTTAGTGCCCCTTTGCAATTGCACACATAACTGATGAATTTACACTCTTATTGTCTAATTGTCTTTTGACACCCACCCCACTTAAAATAGTTGAACAAATATTGTGACTAAAATTAAGAGCATTATTCCTTTATATATAACCTCAATAAAGCAGAATAGTTTTACGCAGGCCGAAACAGATTAAAATTTCATCTGGAATATGACAAAATATGCTGGTATGCAGAAACCGTTTTTTTGCGTATAAACTGAATGGTGACAGTACGCTTGCATTCAAACAAGGTTGTGAAAAAGACGAAATGCATTGTAGTAGTTTAGCTTTACGGTTGTATAAGCAGTGATTATAAATGTAATTCAATAATAAAGATAGACTATTTTTGTTAAATATGTTTGCCGAATGAATCACAATAAATAATTAATGATTATATAAACGTTTTTATAATATGCAGTTGATATCTTATTCTCTCCATTTCCTTTTATAGCGGCCCTAACTGCCATGCAAGATCGGTGCGCGCCCTCCATCCTAGTTAATCCTCAGCCCTTATTACGTCCTGACAATAATGATTATCTGGCAATACAAGACGAAACCATGAGCTCCGGTCGTGCCTCAAATCCTGGAAATTTAAGTCGGGCGACCACTCCTGAAGATCCCAAAGGTTCGTCATCTTTTTTGCTTCGTCTAAGAGAGATAAAACAATTATATTATATTTTATTTTTTTATTTTTTAGTAAATTATTTTTAGTTTTTTTATCGAAAAATATTTTAATAAACTCTGATATATTCCGAAATACTACTTAAATATAATTAGTACTATACAACAAAATATGTTTATAATGAGTCATTGTAGATAATTAATTTAATTAATTATTGTCTATTTCTTTTCAACAATATCTTCTTGAAACAAAAATACGTATTTTAATTTGTATATTTAAAGGTTAATTTAAAAAATGTTGATTAATATTGGAATTAAATTAAATTAAATAACCTTATCTTGACATATTTTTATTGTAATTTTATAAATATAAACTGGTTTAATTACTTTAATTTTTAGCAAAAACTGTTCTTAACAACGAGAAAACTAATGAAGACAACGGCGAATATATTCGCCGATTTTCTTCATATGATGAATGTGGTCAACGACATTGCAGAGAATTCAATCATCGAGATCATTTTCACTGTCTTCAGTGCGATAAAGTAAATAATATTACAACTTATAATTTATGTGTAAAAATGCAAACACTATTTTAAACATATTTTATTTCATAAATAGGTTCTCGGTAGAAGAGAAGAAATGATTCGACACTTCAAATGGCACAAGAAGAGAGACGAGTCACTGCAGCATGGTTTCTTGCGTTTCACACCCAATGATGACTGCAAAAATGTAGCTTGTATTCATAACGGGAAGCAAACTCATTACCACTGCTTGCAAGACAATTGTGGAAAGGTATACACTATACATTATATAGAGAGGAAATCATAGAGATATAACTTTATTCTACATTATATATAGAAAAGAAATCATGGAGATATAACTTTACTCTACATTATATAGAGAGGAAATCATGGAGATATAACTATACTGTACATTATATAGAGAGGAAATCATAGAGATATAACTATACAATGCATTATATAGAGAGGAAATCATAGAGATATAACTATACTGTACATTATATAGAGAGGAAATCATAGAGATATAACTATACAATGCATTATATAGAGAGGAAATCATAGAGATATAACTATACTGTACATTATATAGAGAGGAAATCATAGAGATATAACTATACAATACATTATATAGAGAGAAAATCATAGAGATATAACTGTATATGTTAATTATTTCGTATTGCATGGATCGTAATCGTTAATCAGATTTCAACAGATTTCTATTTCTCCGCAGATAATACATAGCTTTCTAGATCTAACGCGCATTCTCTTTTCCACCAATGTAGATTTACATCAGCACTTCTGATGTCCAAATGCACGCCAATTTTCACCGAAAAGATGCTGTCATCATCAATGAGGGATTTCAAAGGTTCCGGGCCACCGAAGATTGTGGCAATCTTGACTGTCCTTATCAACTTGAGAGAACTACCCACTTCCATTGTCGTAGATTTGAATGCCGTTACACTTTTAAGAACAAAGCTGACATGGGTACGTAAAATTTAAAATTGATTCAAATTGACAAAAATGTAATCTTAACTAAACCAGAGACAAGATATTTAATAATAAACTCAAACATTCTTGATTCCAGAGAAGCATAAGAGCCATCATCAACGTAATGATGAATTCGCCAAGGATGGCTTCAAGAAATTTATCAAATATGAAGAATGTGACTTTGCTGGCTGTAAATTTTCCAAAATGATGAATCATATACATTGCATTCAGCAAGGTAAGACCATAATTATTTATCAACATCATACTGAATTATCAATTGGTCTAAAACAGAAATATTTAAAAAACTTTACAGTAAACTTTTAAAATTAAGAATCTCCTAAATATGTCCTCTCTTTTCAGGGTGCGACTATGTTGTCCATTCTTCCAGTCAAATCCTTTCTCACAAGCGTAAACACGAACGACGGACGATTGGCGATACTTCCGAAGTCAGCAATTCATTTCCACAGCGAACCAACGATTCTGAGGTTCCAGTCAACGCTCCTGTGGCCTCAACCTTATCGGGTTCCTCAGCTGAAATCATTTCAGTTAGGGTTCCCCCCTCCAGCGAGTATGAAGGCTTCTTTGATGCTTCACATGAACTTTCAGAAGGTGACCCCAACCGACGACAACGAGAGGAAGTTCGACTCTCGGTTCTGCGTTCAGTTGAACAGCGGGAACGCGACGGTTATTGGGGCAATCGGTTTTGTCGTTATACCGCTAATGATCCGTGTTTACCCCACTGCAGTCTCCTGTATAAGGATCATTATCACTGCATCGAAGAAGGCTGCCAAGAAGTCTTCAAGACGAAGGAAAGAGTTCGCGAACACACTAGACTACATACATGGGATGCTGAAATTAGCAGAACAGCCTTTCGTCAGTGCACGGAATCTTGTGATTCATCAGTTCTTCACTACCATTGTTTATGGCCAGAATGCTCAGTTATAGTGGCCAGTAATGATCCCATCTTCTCTAGATCCCAACACTATCGTATTCATGACAGCCTTCTTTGTTGTAGCATGAATGGCCGTCCAGTAGGAACTCAACATTCTATCATGTCCAATGCCATATCCGAAGATTCCAACGTCTCCCCTGGGGAAACTCCCGCACAACTGATTCAAGGAACTCCAGGGAATCCATCCTCCAAGCGTCGCGGTCGACCTCCCAAATATCGTAAAGATGTGATCGTCCCCAAACTTGAAGTAACCGAAGATTTGTTACTGGACGATCCAGAGACCGGTGATCTTACCAGCGAAATGTTTGATAATGCCAAGGATGGAATATTTTGTGGATTTAAATTCTACCCTGCTGACAGCTCTTACTGTATTGACGAAAGATGTGTTTCCTACGGCTCGGCTCAGCATTTTCATTGTTTGCGACCACGCTGTCACCATGCAACGACTAGCCTGGCTGCTGTTAATTTACATCGTCGAGAATTTCACCACTACCTCATAATAGAGGAAGGCTTTGAATTCTTTGATCGAAGTGTCGATTGTCGACGTCCCCATTGCAGCAACAACCGGGTGAGTCGACACTACCACTGTGTTCGACCGAACTGTGACTACGCTTTTATTCGTTATAATACAATGCACCAACACACGAGAAAGCATGCGGACATGGACCGCATGAATGGTGGCAAATTTTCGTCAACAGAACCGGTGTCGCCTTCTGAAGAAAGCGAATCAACTATTGCGCAACCAGACAAAATTACCTGGCTTAATAGATACCTGCATTCGATTCAAACTGACGCAAATTCTTCAGAAATTCCGCCACCTGAACAAGTTCAATCTTCGGAATCGGCAAATATGCTTCAGGAAGAAAATCTTAAACTTTCTAATCATGTCAACGATTCACAAACCGAAGAAATAAACCATGTGAACATTGTTCAGGAACCATCGCAAATAGAGAATGCATTCAACGAACCGAACTTGACTAACCTCTTCTATAGCGTTGGCACATGTGGAAGGCCTTTCTGCAAACTGCGTAAAAAAGGTCACTTTCATTGCCCGGAATGTGAGCAGGCCTTCACAGATGTTACGCGCACGAGGACACATATCTTTAAACATCTTCAGCGACACGTCACCGCTATTGACAGGAAAAAGAATGGACAACCACGACCGAAGAAATCTAAGTTGGTGATAGACGGCTCCTGTGAGCCCACAGAAGGGTCTTTGTTAATCAACTTAGAGAAAGAAGACGTTCCACTTGACGAAGAGGAGGGTTCTCACGACGCTCCCATGTCCCCATACGGAAAACTAGTTGTGGATTTAGCGGCGGAAAACAGTTCTGTTAATAACAACGATGATCTGTTTCAGGAGAAAATGGAAGTTAGCTCAATCAATGTATAAGTTTATTGATGAGCTATCAATGTGCTGTGAAGTCCAACAAAAATATACTTGATTAAAGGTGCCATTGTCGGTCTTTCCATATCCGTATCGCTCATTAATTATAGCCATAACATATCTCTATGTTTAGTGGTACGATTTTGAAATTAGGGGCCACATTCTACATACACCTACCAACCTTTTATTCTATTTTGTATTCGGTATCATATTAATTATCTACATATATAAGCTGGTCTGGCTTATCTTCGTGTAAATAATTCAACTCCAAAGCATGACTCCAAAATCGACCAATACTCAATTCTTCTACACTTGTATATTTTAATGCTACTATTTTATATTAAAAACAACTGTGCTATTTTGTCTTCCCAATTATCCTTCTTGTGTTTGTTATACTTCAATATATACAAAGAGTAAGTCGTGTCTTTGGTATTTTGTAATACATATCCGTCCTCGTAAAGAAATGTACTTTTTACTCTCTAATCAGTGTAGAAATTCCACAAACATTTTAGTAGTTGACGCAATGTACTATGAATGACAACTTTGCAATTTTTAATTGTAATATTATTTCCTCTTTCATATTCTTATCTCAGTAATAAAACATTTTTGTATTTCTTTATACAAAATGGGAAAGTTTTATTTTTATAACCTCATGATATTATCAATGTTATTAAGAGCATCTGCTGAATCTATTAATTGGCCACGTCTTGCCTTACTAATAAACCCCTTTACTATGCACCAGTTAATATTTAATTTATTAAAAAGTTAATAAATTATTCCTTCTGTTTTGTTAATATCTGTAGTTTACAATTGTATATTGTGTATATTATATAAAACTTGTACAGATCAACAACAATGCCAACTGCTTTAAACTGCTATTTATCATGTATACGTTATACCTGGAAATATGGTGCCTGCTTTTCAAAATGTGTGCGTAGCCAATTACATATTAATTTGTTAGTTTATGCATTGAACCAATTAATTCTCTATATATTTATAGGAATATTTATTCAACTTGAATGTGTATTGCTTATTTTTAGTTTGCATACATCAATCATGTCGGTAAAATTTTGTTAATTTGAATGGCTTGACTAAAAACATGTACTATGAAAAATACATTTTTGACATATCAACAATAATACAAGTTTTTTTGATTTATCTTGGAAAATTGGGAAAGTTCCATCTATGACGAATCTATAAAATAAATGCTTACTGAAATCATCGGGAACTTTTTAGTATATTTATTGTGCCTTTAAAAACTTAATTTCTTAACAATTATCTTCACAAAATAGTGGTTGAGTTTCTGTGATATTTCAAAAGAAATTCTTCCCGACCGAATAAGCCATAAAAACACGCGAATTTCAAAATATATTTTATAAAAAGATTGATAAAAGTACATTACAATGAATCATAATATAAATAACAGTTCACAGTTTAGAAATCAGCTACATTTCCACAAATTGAAGTAAATAAATAAATAGTGATTAAATAAATAACACCCCGTCCACACAGCATTAAATCCAAAACAATAGTCAGGTTACACTTAATTACACATTTAAACGAAGAGGAAAAGACTTTCTCTGTACACAACAGCGCTACACATCTCGGGGGGAATCCGGGTGGTCAGGATTGTACCGAAACTCGTCTTCATCGTCCAGGAGGACGTCCGGTTGCTCCTCTTCCCTGAGTAGTAGCGGCGGCAGATGCACGCGCCTGTTGGCCTGCACAGGGGCCGCTCGCACGCGTGGCAGCTCTCTCAACGCTCCGATGGCCAACGCCGGCACTCCACCAGCCTCAATGCCCACCGGGTTGCGGATATCTTCGTCCATCTGTCGGAGCCGCGCCCGCATTTCGCGTATCTGGTTCCTGATCAAGTTCTCGTCGAGCGGAGCAGCGGCCTCGTCGTCTGCCGGGCCTGCAAGCGCTCCTTCGACGGGGCCCTCCCGCTGCGCCTGCTGATGGTTGAGGTGCTCCAGCGCAATCACGTTCACCTGGTGCTCCATGTCGATGCGCTGGTTCTCGAACTCGACGCGACGGGCGTCGTTGACCACCGCGCGCGGGATGTTCTGCTCCAGCTGGGCGACGTAGCCGTCCAGGGCTTGCTGCACGCGAGGAAGCTCTTCCTGTTGCTCCGCGAAGCTGTTCTGAAGGCGGATCAGCTTCTCCTGGAGGGTTTCTCCTTCGAAGGCGTCGGGATCCACCAGCTCGATGTTGTTGAGGCGATCCATGTAGCCTTCGTCGTCAGAGAGAAAGAGGTCGTTGGGCGTGCGCTCAGGGGCCTTGTCAGCGCTGTAATCAACACCCAGGAAGTTGCCGGAAAAGGTGTCGAAGGGCGGCCGTTGTTTTGGAAATCGGTCTCCATCTTGGGCCCAAAGTTTGGTGATTTGATATGCTGGAAGGACACTCCCGAAGTCATCAAGGAGAGCGCCCAAGGGGAGGGTAGCAAAGCTGCAAGAAGAAAGAGGATAAGATATTAAATTATTTGGATATCCTTGAAATTCGAAAAATTATAATTTATACGTTTAGTTAAATATATTACTTAAATTGGTCATGAGTAGTATATCTTGTTAATAGAGAAATAAATATTCAAACTCTTACGCAAACTGTAGGCAGCAAATAAGGCGAGTGTTGTGTTTTTCCCGAATTCTATAGGAGAAGCCCTGAAGGCCTATTAGGGAGCTTGATCGCTTCAAATTGGACATGAAAACATCGGCCACGAACGGCTTCAAATGTTGTTCCCCCTCGTTCACCAGCGGCTTGTGAATACGTCCTAAATTTGTCTTCATAACCCAAGAAGTGATACAATCAAATCCGCCGACTACCAGATCCTCGATCCATTCTTCTTCGCCAATCTCTGTGGTGACACTGGGTCAGAAGATCACACGACAATCAAATTAATATTAATAATAAAATAAAAATAGCAAAAATGGTAGAAAACTTTTTTTTAATTTAGACTTCAGGAAAATGTGCAACCGACACAGAAGGTAATAATATTATTAATAATCTGGAATATTATGGTATAACATACAAGGAGGTCAATTTGACACAATTGCAATTTAAAACATCAATATTTGGAACAAATTCAGTTTTTGTTGTGTATCCTATCTTAAAATTAATCAAAAAGCTACATTTCATGATCAGTTTGGTGTCACCCTCCCTAGTTCAACAGTTTGGTGTCCACCTCCCTAGTTCAACAGTTTTGTGCCCACCTCTCTAGTTCAACAGTTTGGTGCCCACCTCCCTAGTTCAACAGTTTGGTGTCCTCTCTAGTTCAACAGTTTGGTGTCCACCTCCCTAGTTTAACAGTTTGGTGTCCACCTCCCTAGTTCAACAGTTTGGTGTCCACCTCCCTAGTTCAACAGTTTGGTGTCCACCTCC
>JAUZNC010014304.1:0-28697 GCA_034780395.1 Vannuccia rotundouncinata | reverse complement strand
GAAATTTTATTGGAAATAAATATGATTAACACGTTTAAATATTTATTTTTAAATGTTTACGGTCTGTCAGACCCCCCCATTACAATGTACGTGTTAAAACTAAATTGAAAATCAGGATTGACAGGCTTAACTAACAATCTGACAATCCTTTTGCGGAATTTGTGAATATCGTGGATGTTCTGCTAAAAGCCTGTTTTCTGTAGCTGTGAAATCACGTATAGTTAGTTGATTGATGTTTTTTCTCAATGTTAAATCTTCCTAAAAGATCAGTATATTGTGTCGATCAGAGGATGAAATCAAATTATAATAGCCACATATTTGTGTATAGTGAGTTTGCAGAAATTTACAAAATGCTGTGTAAAAACGTAGCGATTATATAGCAGAGACCAGTTTACTCCTCTAATATTTACAGGCATTGTCATTACAGCATATTTTATGTCTCCAATTGTTTCAAATAATGCAAGTAGAGTTGTGTTTAAATGATAGCCTTCTACAAACTGATGTTCCAAATCAGGCTATTGTATTGTATTAATTGTAAGTTTTCGAAATAAAACATTTTTGACGGTTGATGCTGTTTAATGCTCTCACCATCAATAGTTTTGAGCGCATTGATAAAAGAGATTTCAACAAGACCAATTTCCCATTCATTTACAGTATTTATCAGCTCAATTAGATTATACTTTATTAAGTGAGAATTGCGAGAGGGTATTTTCTTCTTCCGCAAAAGCTGCTTTCTTGTCAACATTACTCATGAGTAGGACAATTCATGACAGACAACCGACATTAGTATAGGGCATTTTTAACTCTTTCAATTTTGCTATATTTTATCCATGAAGGTTGTTTATATCTCCACTAACGGACAAACGCTTCCTTCTCCACCCCTCTACCTCGTGTACGCAATATCCGATCAATTCGTGTGTATCTTCACGATCGCTTATAGCCTGCAATTCCTGATTTCACTATTATCCAGTGTGTGTATACGATATAGGTGACTAGGCTAAAATTTGAATTGACACTATGCAAAATATATTCCTCTTTCGACCAGTTGGGTTTATAGCTTTTGTCATAGATTGCTTTATGTAAAGAAATTCGAACACGATCTCCCATACCAAATTTTTTTATTTCTCTTTGATGAATCCGCTTTATATATACATCTATCATTTATTATACATCTATACTTTCTTTTCAGCTGTAACATCTGCCGGAGCTCTGCCAATATAATTGTTCGGTGAACACTGTGATTGTAGGAGTCGAGTTATAGTGAGCCACTTGTGATTCTCTTATCTCGTGAAAGCTCTCCACATACGTGATTTAGGTGTTCTATTAAATAATCGTTCAATAATTGCCGCCTTAAGGCTTAGTTTAGTGTCAGTTTATAGAACAGTTTAGTGTCAAAACAGAGTATAATTATACTCTGTTTTTACATTAAACTGTTCAATTCCAAATATTTCTCTAAGTTAAATTTCGCACAAGTCGATTTTCAAACTCAAGACCCAGATTCGTTTGGAGGCGATAAGGTATACGTCCATGTGTCATCTTTCGAAATAGTGTTTTAAATGCCACTCGGAATGAAAGGTGATTTCCGTTTAATTGGTACTACCCATGTATAACGTGAGAGAATATCAATTACACTCATTAGACACCGATAGCCTTTGTTCTCCAGGGCAAAGGGTTGCATTTCCACAGAGTCTGCCTGCCATTGTGAATTCATTTTCCTCAATAACTTCTTTCGAAGGGGAAATTTCCGCCGTGCTGGTTTGTGTAGGCAGTAGGCTTACTGATTTTTTACCAATTTTGCACTCTTATTTTTGGGAGACCCCACTCCTTCATCAGCGGTTTGACTCCTCGTGAAAATCAGAAAGTGAGGCGTTGTAGTAGAGATAACTTAGAATGATACACTCATTATTACACTCTATTTGAACATTGTGATTATTTTCATAATCTGTAGACGACCTTTCCTCTGAACAGCAGCAACAGTTTAGATTAAGCGATGCCGAATTCATTAATAATTATGAATAAATATATTGTTTATGAGCAGATCCTTATCTCCAGAGAAGAAACTCTTTACCGCTAGAGTGGGTTTGAGTAGCTAGAGTAGAGAGCTTTGTAGTTTTTGTTGCTGTCGTCTAATATTAATTGTTTCTACCCACTGGATATTATAGACACCAGATGATCCCGAGACTTCTAGCGTGGTGGGATAGCCCAATACCTGATTGTTCACAAGTCCCTTGAAATTTAGGAATACTACTGGACTCATGAACAACAGGAAGGACCCGTTAGCACATCTCAGATCAATGAAGTTTAAAAAGATTTCCTGTGACTTAAGAGTTTCCTCCTGGTCTTGTCAATGTCTAGGCTTTTGCTGGTTCGATCATACAACATGATGACGAAGCTCTCGTTGATGCACAGAGCATCGTCTCATATGTCATGCGGAGCATAGGACAGCAGCAGCGTCTCAAAGAATTAGTACCGTCCAGATTGCCCAAACAGTGTCGCATCCAATTAGAGCGTGAAATTTTGCAATGCACGAGCTTTCTCTCGTCCGAATCCAACTGATATTTCGTGTGCTGCTAGGTATCGGAAACTATTGCCTGTTCCGAATTTCAGCCTAAGTTTGTCTACTGGTTGCAACTTCTGTCAGGAACACTGCCAGCACCACAACATCGGTGTCAACAGTCCGCATGAGTATTACATGCGGGTTCCATGCTGGGCTGCCTCAGATGCATGCAGCAACATCCCATTTTCAGCTTCTTCATGGTTACATGGGGCGAGTCTGGTTAAATCATGCATTACTGGTTTGCTGAGCACTGCCTATCCATCAGTAATGACGAGTTACTTGTTCTCCTGGTCAAACCATTCAAGACAGCTGCGTAGAGGAACCTGAACAGCTCCGTCTTCTTGCTGTCCGCTCGTAGGAAGTTTTGCCAGTTTCCTGGTACGGTGCGGCAGCCAACACACGCCTCCGCACACCTTGTCCCCGCTTTACACGTGTACTACCTTTCAGTGAATCAGCAAATTAGGTATCCCAGACTAGATACAGGCGTGAAACTGTTTGCAGCTTCGTAGACATATATGGAATGAAGATGTGCTGTGCACAATCTTCAAAAGTCTTTGATACAGCTGGCTTTAGCATCTGGACGATGGCTGTTCTATCAAGTACAATACAGATTATTACAGGAGTCTTTGCGTCGGAGACTTCTTCCAAGCATGTGAGGAGATCATTCTTGGTACCAGTGAAGATACTTCACCAGCAGACAGTGCACGAGGACATGCCGCCTAATTCTCGTGATGAAAGAACTCTTCAAGGTTTCCATCGCTGGTCTCGAAGCTAATTTACATGCGTGCGAAAAGTCCACGGTCATTCTTGAGGAAGACGAGCTGTTTCTGACCTTTCTCTGGCTTCTTGGAGAGAAAGTGGTGAACACCTTCAGCTAATTACAAGGAATGGGATTGTCCAATGCCTTTGTTCTCTCCCACAAGCCACGCACTGGCGAAAGCCTCAAATTGCTCTTGGCCAATCCTTTTGACATTTATTACGGTCTCCAAGGCAACAGAACCTGCAATCTCTTTTGTGTCAAGTTTAAGTAAATCCTGATACTACTCTTCGAATTGGTTGCACAATATTACACCGACGAGAGAGAAGATCTTTCACAAATGAGGCTCGTACACTTAACGTCTGATCATGATGACGTGTGTCTACTGTCTGTCGTCTCGAGTGTTGGTTCAGATCATGGAATTCTGCGATCACCCTGGCAACTTCTGGTCCCGTAACCTTCCAGCGACGTAGGGCACTAGGGTTGTCAGTGAGCCCAACTGCTCGACCGTCTCCTTTGATGCAGGCATTATTCTGCTCATGCGCCTGGTCAATCGGGATTAAAGAAAACACCCTCTGTGTTTTCTGAACGGTGAAGTGGCCTTCCCTGAATTTCCTGGCTACATCTGGATGTTTGGTGTTGATTTCGGCCATGTCTATCAGGTGCACATAGTGGGTGTGATGCAGTGCGTGGAATAAGGAGACCAGCTTTGTCAGAGCATCAAGGTACATCATGAACGATCTATGCTTGAGAGAACGCACATACACTAGAACCAACAGTTCTAGTTCCAGTACAGTTGACCAATATTGAAACTGGGGAAGGTTTTCTTGTTTCTGGCAACACTAATCTTCAAACGGAGGAAAGTTCTCTGCATCCCTGATTTATCCCAAACAGTTGTGGTTGTATGCACGTTGTTGCAGGATGTATAGTGCTGCTGTAGAAAACTGATGTGCTCTTCTTGTGCGCAAGACATGGGATGCTCGCAGAAATGAGTCTGCTGTCCCTGCAGTCGCAATATCGGCTTTCAAAAGTATTTGCACCCAACCACTCCCCAGCAGAAAGTCCCCCACTCTCTTTAGTGCGCCATCTTTATGTGGAGGCTACCAAACCCCACTATGTCTCTCTGGCTATTTTCACTGCATCTGCTTGAATAAAGCAAACAGTGCCTGACTAAAGGTGACCAATGGTGTCTGACCAGGATTCAGGTGTTCCACAGCATTCTTCATGACGTTCATTGAGTGCCGATCATGGCCACTGTGTGGGCACTCTCTAGAAGCGACGTTGGGGCGATGACTCGAGCATCTGGTGGTTGTCGGCTGGCTGTCATTTCAAGTATATAAATAAATCTTGGTTAAAAGAGATATGAACTATCTTATAATATGCCTTATATTATATCTTTTAAAGCATTACAGATTCTTAATATAAAATTTATTAAAATATCTATAAACATTTAATTCTTTATTTAATAAAAATATAAAAATAAATGTTTTAATATAAAAATACATATATACATACAAAAATATATAAATAAATGAATGAATGAATAAATATTGGAAGTAACTAATATGGTAATATTTTATCATAATTATAAAATGAAACTTAACCATTAGGTATAGATAAAAAAGAGTTGGCTAGAATTCTTTACAGTAATTTATTCATATTTTGATATCATATAATTTTGATGCAGGTAGTCGGTAGTTTGATGCTACATCACCAATCCGTACTTATATATATTTCCGAATTAAATCGTCTATAGTCAATTTAGTATTGAACCTCAAACAAATTACTACAGATCAGATTTTGTGCACAGTTTAATACTTTATGTCCTCCTGAGTGACCAAACCAAAATCCAAAACTATCAAACATTGCAAAAGTACATTTTTGGGTCAAATTTCTTTTGAACGTGTGTGAAATTCAGTGGCGGATCCAGGAATTTTGAAAAGGGGAGGCGCAAGAATTTTCAAAAAGGGCATTTTTACTAGATGTTAAAAAAACTAAAGTAACAATCCGTGAACTACTGTAACTACAATATATTTTTCTATAGAAACCAACATATCACGGAGAATTATTATTATATAACATTAATAAGAAATTAAACATTCAATGTTCATAATACCTGTAACTGTGTATTATATATTATATTTTAAAAAAATACAATGAATTAGTGGATCATAACATGCAGGGGTACATCCAGGATTTTATGCGAGGGTGCGAGATATCTCAAAGGGGGTCTATATAGTAGGTATATAATAATATATAGTCATTTATTAGGGGTATAGCTTAAAAATTAAAATATAGGGCGCACTAAGCCCCCCCCCCCCTCCTTGACATGCAGATACATTAAGAGTAACTATATATTCGTATGATATGTATTATGACATATATGTATATTAATTGTTATATTGAGTATAGGCAATAATTTATTGTGCTATTCAGATTCAAAATACGAATTATAGGTAGTAACTATCGCATGTGTATCAAGCCACCATAATAATGACATTTGTATTAGCTGGCTATATGTTCACGAGAAAATGCCGAAGCTTAGAGGTTTAACTTTTATTATAAAAAGTGCAAGCCAACGGACATTTTAAGACGAAAAAGGGTGGGGGCGCAAGCTGCGCGCGCCCCGCCCCCCTGGATCCGTCACTGAAATTTACAAGAGCCTTTTTTCAAAGTATTCAAATTTATAGAAAAAATTTATATTCATTCGCTACTAAATATAAAAATAAAATATTTGCTTTTTATCTATGATTATTTCAATTCTAATAAAATTTAATTTTTATTCTTTTATTTTAAGGTGTGGTTTACACTTAAAAATATTAAATTTATGTTTTCAAAAATGTGATAATTGCATATAAAAGAAAAGTGAAAAATATTAAATAGTAATCAAAAAGTTCCAAAAAATGAGCCAAAAAACGGAAATTTTAAGGCAAACTTAGCTATAAAAAATTGTTTAAATTCTAAATAGAGTCAGAGAGCGAAAATTTATAAGCATTTGTGATATTATTGACATAAAATAACTTTCTATGATATTTTTATAAAAAGTTTAAATGTATTACATTTATTATCTATAGTCAAGGACGCTAACAGGTCTATTTAAATTTTTTCAATAGAAGTAAGGAAAAATACGTTAAGTAGATCAATTTAAAAATAAATAACTGTAAGTTGTAGAATAGTGAAATTTATATCTTATCATTTTATATGTGATATTTATGATTTATATTATATTCAATTTGTTTACATATTTTAAAGGTGCTCACTTTTCTCTACACTATATGTACTTCCATAGTCTGTATACAATTATTGAGCCTATATAATGTATATCTGACTATCTAAACCACTGCATCCATCCATAAAAAACTTTATGTTAAATAAAACTTGTCAGAGTGTATTATATTACAAGTTGTTCTATAATTTTACACTTCTATCCTGTCTTCCATATCTTTTGTACACCTACTTTTACAACATGTTTTCCTATTCTTTTATATATAAAATTCCTACTAATAAGTCTGGATCAATTAATTTAAAAATGCTATTAGCCTGTATATTGTATATTTCAGATCCATATTTACATGTCTGATTATTTAGTATGATTTTATAAAGCTTTTGATTGTTTTGCAGTCATCAACTAAAAATATATTATTAAAATTTCCATTTTTTAATTATAATTAACAAACTTACCATATCACTTATTTAAACTTATCTTTTAGTGACAAGTATTATAAATCTTTTGCTTTTAAAATGATGGAAGACTGGCAATTAATATATATATATATATTATATAATAATTTACATATAAACTAAATAATTTACATATTATAATCTGCCAATAATAATGTAATGAAAATGAATATGTCCTATAAGTAATTTATTTTAAGGACATTCACATTATATTTTTTTCTGTAAATTGAATTATTAAGGTGCTGGATTTTATAAGTTTTACAGAAAAAAACTGTTGTTGGCTTTATAACCACTTAATAGTTTAGTGTTATTAATATTTATTTAATAATTTAATTTAAAAATGCTAATTAATTAAATAAATTCACACATTTCTTTTAGGTATGTCCATTTTATATTTTATTTATATAATATTGATATTGTCTATTGTCATAATATATGATGTTTATAGCCATTTTCTCTTAAATTATATTTTTAATTTAAAATACCTATTATTTCTTCATAAATTTATATTATTTTATTTCATTTCATGCCATTAATTAAAAATATATACAAAATTCACAATTTATGCCACTAATATGTATATAAATATATTTGCCAAACATATTATGACTGATAATTATAATTTGTCAATTTAATAACAGTAACTAAAAGAAAATTATAAATTTATGAAAAATTTAAAAGTATATATAATATCAAATTTGCCTAGAAGTTATTCTTTGATTTGGCCAAGTTAATAACATTTTTTATTAAATTGACCTTGACTGGTTTTGCTTTTGTTCCACTTTGTTCTATTTAATAAAAATTACTTCAATCCCAAATACAGGTCACAAATCATGTTACATTATACTGTTACATATATATATTATTCACACTAATCTTGATTTTAGATATTCTAGATATATAAATGCATCACACTCACTAATTATAGTTATATTATGAAAACAATTATATCATTTTTATAATTTATGTTTGATACTTTGTTTGACAGATGGGAAATAAGAGGCAAGGGAGGGTTTCAGAATTCCTGGAATCACCCTTTGGAATCTCACCTGAAACTGTTTATACAAAATCATTATAATATTATGAGTAGTTGATGGTCAAAATATTTACTGAATATACATAGGTATCTAACTCTGTAATATTTTTCTGGAATATGAGCTATATTCATGAATAAATATACTTAGAATTAGTTGGTACATTTCACTATTTTTTCAAAAATATAACTTATTTATTTGTTAGTTAAGAATAAATGGGAATAAAATGTAAAATTTATATTTTGTATAATTTTTAATTATGTTTATATTAATTTGTATATATGTATTTTTTATATAAATAATTCTATACATCCTTTAGGCCCATTAACAAAAGTGGGGAAGGGGTGGAGCATGCAGAGGTCCATGCCCTACCCCTCCCAGCACAAGAGCTCCCCATTTTAATAATGTTTGCCATTCTAATCTGTGTGTATATGATTATATAAAGCTTTTAATTAAAATTTTGGCTATTTAGTTATACATGTAATACATCCCATAATATCATATTACATACAAACATTTAATACTCAGTTAAATAGATAATCTTTACATTGTAAAGAAAAAAAAATTAAATATTTTATTTATTATTTATTATTTGAAATTAAAAATAATATTTAGCAAAATCTTTTTCACTACTATTATTATTTATCTAACATTTCTAATTGAATTAAATTTAATAGAATAATTCTATTTAATATTATAAAAAATTCAAATTAGAATATATAAAGATTTAATTTACAATGATTGATTTTTATCCTATAATATGTTTTTAATATTATATTGTAGATTATTTGATTTTTTGATAATTATTCAGTTTAAAAAAACAAATTTCTTTTTAATAAAACATTTATTTAAGTAATATTTATAAAACTAATCCATTATATTTATGTTATCAAATGTATTTATTGTTTATGGACAAAACCTATTGTTTTGTAATAAATTGGAATGTAAACAATAAAATAGATTAATTAATTTTTATTTGAAATTAAATTAATAATGAATATATTTTTAAATTGTTGCACAACAAATTGGTGCGCTTTTTAATTTTTTTTTTAGATTATGTTTATTTTACTATATTTAATATGATTTAAAGTATGTTTAATTGTATTTTTATTTAAATTTTTTTTTGATATTTTAAAGCATCACATTTTTTGGGTAAATTTCACCTCATATTAATATATTATTATATAACTTTACAAATTATTCATATATAATTTTTGTAGCCAAATATATTTGTAATATTTGGCGAGTTAATTCAAGATGTTTACAAATGCACTAATGGTTTTCAGACATGTCATCTTCCAAATTAAGAATCTAACTTATAATTCCTGATTTGTATACAGATATTTACATGTGTTTACACTGTTTATACATTTGTTGATAACATCCATTAACTCTTTTACATGGAGCGAGTGCTTCTAAAAATAGTTCAGTTAACCTTTTTCATTATTTAAACAGAATCTGTTTGCAAATGTTTTAATGTATTATATTTCATCATATAATATTAAAGTTATTATTCTGTTTTGACCTTTTTGCGACTCAAAACACACCAAAAACACACAAGTTTTCTCTGTGAAAAATGATTTTCTCCAGCAAAAGTATTGTGTCATTCTGATTTTTATAGCATACATTTAAAAGTTATTCTTAGAATAATAAAATATTTTAAAATTAAATTTGAAATAACCAGTGCGACACCAAATCCCACTTTAAAATATTTCATTGCTTATCTACTGGTCTATATATTTATTACCCATTCCTACTTCTATATTCCTACTTTTTTTGACTTTATACAACAATAAAGATTTTGTAACTGGCTCTTAGAATCTGAAATCAATATTTTGAGAAATTGTCATCTATTTATTTATAATGAGTGTCCTAGAATTAGTTTTATTGTGAAAAATATCTGTTGATAGACTAACAGAATGTCTAGAATTTAGGTCATCCATACATATGCTGATATCACAAAGAAACATGGCTTCGTTATTGTACGTATTATAGATATTTAATATTTTTATTTTTATTGGTTAATCTTTTAGAAGAAAAATTTATATATTCGTTCTATCTTTCCTTTTCTCTTTTCATTTGTGAAGCAGTACCTAGCTAGATAAATCATGTCACAATCAAACACGGCTCAGGAATCCAACACAGACAAGGAGAACAGTCGAAAGCAGGGCACAAGGTGAGCTTGACAACCATAGATATTTTTTTATACTGTGTTTTTAATAGAACGTCAGTAAATTCGTGGAGTAAAATACTTGAAATCTTTTGAAATGTACCCGAAAACGAAACAATAAGATGAGCTTGAAATTTAAAAATGCGTATCATAAAAGTTTATTTGTCTAAGGATCTTTTTTTATAAAATTCGATTTAAAGTCATGCATGATAATATGCGATAGATATTGTAAACTAAAGATGGACACAATTTTATAGTTCCCGTATAATTGGAATCAATGCGAAAATATTCACCTAACTATAATCAACAATTTGCCCTATTTTTTACCAAAATTAAAAATGCTGGCGTTACATAAAAACCTTAACTATAAGTTTAGTTCTAGTATCTATTCAAGTATCTTCTATTTTTAACCACATAATAAAGTTCTGCATTTTATAATAGAACCCTTTTCAAGGGGTAATACACTAGAGAGTAGAAATTCGAGGTTGCGCTTCAAAAATTGGCTTTTATTATGCTGGAAAAATTTGTTGTTCGCCATCCATATTTACAAAATATAGTTCTAAAAATCGTTGAACAAAAAATGTAAAAAAAGATTACACAAATTATAAAGTCTTGTCGTAACAAATCTTTTGTTGTGTTGACTCGGCCGAAATATAATACAACAAATATGGACGAGTTTACTTCTTTATGAGTAACCTCACCTGGGCTAATAGTGTAATCATTTTTTTCAATGTTAGTTGAAATATTTTATTATTAAAAAACTTTCACGATGAAATAACTTTGCTATATTTGATTTAATGTTACAATCTATATTATGATAGAAGAATACAAAATGTTTCATGACTAACATATTACAAAGAAATTAGGGCTATAAATTTGTTGGTACACTTTGCCTTTATAAAAAAAATGTAAAATAACTTCAAAGAGACAAATTGCCATAAATACTACTACATTAAATTTGAATAAAGAAAGTTACATCTCTAGTGCCTAAGTATTGTGTAATTCCACACTGCATAAAATACAATAACAATTAGTTTTTGTTATGAATTAAATTACTGTTTGTGTGAAATTTACAATTAATTTGTAATATAAATATGCTTCTTTAAAATTAATTTTTTTATCTACTTTAATTTTTTTAACCAAATTCGATTATCTAGATAAGCTTTCTTCTGATTCAGAATCTTTTTCTCTATTCTAAGTTGTGCTATAAAACTATAATAAGGACAAATCAATTTCCTACTCAATGGATTTGAAAACCGTTTATTTGTTAATTATATAATAAGATATGTCTATTAACTTTCGCAATTCATCGTTTTAATTTTCTATATTTTCAGAGTATTCAAAAAAAGCAGTCCTAATAGCAAGGTAAGAAAATAAAGTTAACTTCACTTAATAATCATTTGTAATATTCTGTCCATTATCAACATTTGATTTCCACTTTTGACGAGCATATTAATAGAACCTACAATGTAGTGCCTTTTTTTACAGGTGACAGTTTACCTCGGAAAACGGGATTTTATTGATCATCTTACACATGTTGATCTCATAGGTAAGTGCAGTCACTGTTTTATATTACTATGAGGTTATCAGAGATTGCGTAATTATTGCTTTGGTTGTGTGTCCATTCAGTGATTTTGGATAAATATACAATATCGATTAAATATTAATTTTAAAGATAGACAATTTAAATAATACAGAATTTAATTAACTATTTAATTATCAAATTTGAAGCTATTTTTTAATCGGTTTGTATAATTTGTTTGCATGTTTTCTGTATACAGAAAGAAATTATAAAATATAGAAAAATTATTAGTGTGTGATTGTATTTGTAACTTCGATCGAAATTAGATTTAAAATAATTCTGAATAATGTTTGTTGACATTTCTTATTTCAATGTTGAACATTTTTCTTTTTTAATAAGATGTTATCTTTATTTTTAGTTTTTTAAATTAATTTAATGAAATATTTTCTCCCAAAATTTTTTTATTAATATTTCAAAAAACATTTTTTATGTTGTTTATCAGTGAATATTTTAATATACACAATGTATACAAATATTAGGTAATTATTTACTTCAATTCAATGTTTTATATGTCAAATATTACTTATTTGAAAGTGTAATTTAAAATGCTCTTTTAAAAATAACTTTATTTATACCGTTGAATTCGAAACCATTCTGTTTTTTCAGTTAATTTGTGACCATATTAATCTTTTACCGACGATATTATAAAATTCCAGATTTGCTAAAATGTATACACTGAAAAACCTTCTTTTGTATAAATATTATTGTAGCACACGCCAACTAAGATTCCTATCTTGTATTTGTTATTTGATTTATAATTCAGTCTTAGCATATTGGGCTGTATATAAGTTCATTGCTGAATATATATGCAAGCACCCTTTGCAAACTAGCTCCCTTTGTAAATATATAAATACACGTAGTTGTGAACGTTATGTGCTTATAAGTGTGTAACTGTTTTATGAAAAGGACACTATCATAACCTCTGTTTACAAATTATCGTGAATAAAGCTAAATTGTTTAAACGAAAAATGATTCCCATAATTCCGTAATGAACATAAATTACGGTCAACAATGGTGGGATATCCTATCAGAATGGGATGATAACCTATCAGAAGTATGTGATATTTTACCATTTCATAAACTAATAAACCTAATTATAAATGTTTTAGTGGTTAAAGGATTACACGTTAGTTACAGATTATTACATAACAACGTCATAGCAGTTGGCGTTGTACATACATGTAAAAATATCTATCTAGCTGTTGTTAACTAAACTTCGATCTTCAAATAACTAAATTACTGGCCAATGAAATGATAGCTTAAGCTATGATAATTATCGTCAGAGACGCTTTTTTATGTTGCATAAATGACGCATGCAAAGCTGTAGCGAAAATTCCATATACACTGTAGATTGTTGTAATTATATATAGAAAGTGGTGATAATAAATTGATAGTAATCGCCTTAAAATTAAATAAACGTGATATTTTCTCGGCAAAACTAACTATTTTCATATGAAAGTTTTCTTTCCATCGGTAGATTTATATAGGTAGTTAATTTTTTCTACTAAATATGTAGTGTTTCACTAAAATCGATTTATTTTTAGTAACAGTAAAAACGTCAGTTACCATGAGAAACGTACTGTTTCACCAAAACGAACCCTTTATAATTAATATGGTTATATCTCTAGATTATTGGAAACAGAAAGACTTCTAAAAATAATACATTTAAATATTTCCTATTGTGCACAGAGTATATATAGACATTTCTATAAAACATAAAAGTTGTAAAGGCTCTGTCGTTCTTCTGGGCATTGAAAACAACAAAACAGTTCCGTGGCTACAGCGTCCCCTGAAGAACTGGACTGTAACTGTTCCTCTGGTGGCTGAACTTTATTCTCATATATTCTCCCCTTTCCAGACGGGGTCATCCTCGTGGACCCAGAGTACCTCAAAGACCGGAAGGTGAAGGTGCATCTGCTGGCCGCCTTCCGCTACGGACGAGAGGACCTCGATGTCCTGGGCCTCACCTTCAGGAAGGACCTCTATCTTGCCACAATGCAGGTGTACCCACCTCTCCCTGAGAACAAGAAACCACTCACCAAGTTGCAGGAGAGACTCACCAAAAAGTTGGGGGAGAACGCATACCCCTTTTGTTTTGAGGTAAAACTTGGTGCCTGTATATCGAATTAATTCGTGATTCATTTGGCAGCCTGGATTGATATGACTCTATAAGAGGGTCATGTATTGAAGCCCTTAACACAATTTATCGAATGTTTTAATCTAATGAATCTAAAATAGCGACAACTAAAGCTATACTCATGCGTATAGTAATAAATAAATTTAAATACGAGTGAAGCAATTGATCTATGAAAAATTTTATTTCATAAAAACTGTGAGTTAATTTTCCACCACTTGTATTTTGATAATTGGATGCCACTATTAGAAATTCATTAGTATAGATTACTTTTTGTTAATGAAGTATTGATTTTCACATAATAATATTATCTAACTATCGTTTTACCTTCTATAATTTGTTGTTGTACCACTAATTGGGTGCTGAAGCCTCGACCTTATAATGTTTTTAAAAGTTTCAATTGTGATGCTTTTTATTTTTTGATTAATTTCTATAATTATAACAACTAATAATGTTAAGAATAGTTCAATTGAAAACATTTTCTAAGTCAATTTTAATATTGGATTATATGGTAAATGAAAGATAGTCTTCATCATATTTTAGATCCTTTTTAATAGGTATTATTTAAAGCCAAAAAAACAAAAAGGGTAGGCTCAAACCTTAAAATAAATGAAATGTTAGCTCAATTTCATTTTAAATGATTAGTGTTTAAGAGGTTACAGAGCTTCAAGGAAAGTAAAAAGTCGTTCGCAATTATTTGCAATCTCGATAATATAATATTTAGCACAGGCAGTATAATGCTGACTATATGATGAGTTACCGTAAGGCATAATACTGCATAAGTATTGATTACATGGATCGCCTAATGTAGTTCTGATGGAATTATAGCACTGAATGGGAATAAACTTTCAGTAATTAGAAATAATTTAAATGTCGAAACGAATTTTTGTATTGGTAAATGATATGATATGATTAGAATTTGTTGGTGTATATCAGGCATTTATACATTGCCGGTTTTGTTTTTATTGTTAGAGACTTTCAAAAACTACCCGGTTTTCAGGTATCCAACATAGCCATAGACCATATAGGCACGTTTAGCTGAGAGGCATAAATAGATTTTAAGAATTCGCTTAATGGAGCGATTGATTTGGGATATTTTATAATAAGTCAACATTAAAACTTCTTGAAAGAAATGAGATGTAAATTTTTTGCTTATTATATTTATGAAGTTATTTTAAACATTAATTTTTTTCAAATTGAGTAAAACCTTTTTATTAAATTATAGAAACTATGGATTACTTTTGTTGCCCAGTATAATATCAGAAATAATGATTCCTTTTCTAGTATTATAAGCTAATTTAGATTCCACCACTAAATATACAAATATGCATCATTGTAATTACTTTTTGTAAATGTGGAATTTACCGAACAAAACTGATAATCATTTTCAGAAACGATTCATTTAAGAAATTAATTAAATTTTGTTTTACTTTGGTTTCTTCAGTTGCCTCCAAACTCTCCAGCATCCGTCACACTTCAGCCAGGTCCGGAAGACACCGGAAAGGTAATGCATTAGACCTTCCCCTCTATTCAGTTGTTTAAACGGCAAACAATTTTCAATTACTTTTTAGGATTACCCCAATACGAATCCGGATGATGATAAAGTAACCTTTTTCTTTTGCAATTTTCAATTCTTTGTCTATATGAAAATATTTTAATTACAAAAAATCGCGAAGCCGTAAACATTGTTTACTGGAAGAAAAAGGCAACCTTCTCCCCTGCCTCCGCGTTTTCTTCACTCGATACTCCTCCTTGGGACATTTGGCAATCGTATAATCCTGGTTGGGAAGCGATGTAGTTTATTCTTTTGATCAAAGCCTCCCAGATAGATAATATTGTGGGTCATTGGTAAACTTTTCTGAAGGAGGAGGGGTTCTCTATCTTGTCACAAAGAATGTTTCTTATGCAGTTGGGGTTTCTTTAGAGATGATCATTTTTAATGATTTAGAATTCTTTCTTATATATATTATGCTATGCTGTTACTCTTTGTACATGAATGATACTATTACGAACAGGAAAAAACTTCGAGGGAAATTCTTACGGTTTAACAGTGTTTAGCGAAATGTAAAATGGCTCCCTTTTGTTGAAGCGTATTTTAATCATCCAAGTGTAATTTCTGCTGTTTTCATTCGTTTTCCCACCAACCTTACCGCTTCTATAACATACCTTGTTAATGACTTTTTTCCCTCACTTTAAAAACCTATTTTAAAAGTACTATACAGCTACTGGGAAAAGTAATGAATACAACGAATATAACTTCTATTCATATGGCTAAAGAGAAAGAATGCTTCATCATAGCTTCGGTTATATCTTGCTTACTGTTTCACAAATAATTATTTCTTTTTTACAAAATAATACGGTTGGCTATGAGTAAAAATCCGTTTTATTATGATTTAGTGGCTTTAATGAAAACACCTGCTTTTTCTTTTACCCCAGTTAATATTCATACAATAACTAAGTTTAACCTTTTATGGAACCCATTTCCCAAATAATAAAATGCTTTTAAGTTTACATATTTTCTCCCCATCAACGCTTAGTTTGCTACTGGGATTCGCTGATGTTGGCGTCTAATAGTTGCTATTAAAATATATTAACTCTCGTCTATTTCTCTTTTCTTTCTCCTCGGCTATCTCCTACCCCCTTCTTGGTCTTTGAAGCCGTGTGGAGTGGACTATGAATTGAAAACGTATGTTACGGAGGGCCAGGACGACAAGGCCCACAAACGGTAAGCTGCGACATGTCAGCTGTACACTTTGTGCTGTTAATTACAGCTTTCAAGGTTATGTCGTCTTCCGATAGGGTTGAGGCGTAACGTTAATCTAATATTTCTTCACTACAATGCAGCTGGTTGATTTATATCATTAATTAATTATCTAATACCTTTTTGAAGGAAGGGAAAACGTAAATATAGCCATGGATCCATCCGTGTTTAAAGGGTTAAATGAAACATTTTACATGTATTTCAAATTATCTTTATTTTAATGATATGCAGAAAACTGTTGGGAAAATCTAAAATGTAAGAGTTCGCAGTCGTCTTAAGAACTAAAAACGAAAACAAGATAATTTGCTGATCTGATGTGAGATTTCAAGGACATCTTTTCTTCTTCTTTATAGGCTCATTTCAAAATATATATAAATTAACCGTTTATATGTAATTGGGAGTCATTTGAATTAGTCTTGCTGTGAGTCATTTTGAATTAGTCTTACAATACATCTAATTTAGTGTGTACTTGTATTTTATTTCTTGTATATGCATAATAGCCCCGATAGTCCCAATAAACCGGTGTAGACCGTATTGACGCCTGGGTCTTATAAGACTCACGTTTTTCTGAATTTAAAATACATAATCACCAATTTTTTAGAAAAATTCACATCAAAATGTTTCTTGTTGCAAAACTAGTTAATAAACATTCTAATATGTTTTGAATTAGTTTTATTTTATTTCATACTGGGAAAAATTTATAGAATCATTGTTTCATTATTCTCTGCAGTTAATCGATGATTGCACTTATGCGAATAACAGTGGGGTTAAATTGAACTTATGCGAACAACAGTAAAGTTAAATTTCACTTATGCGAACAACAGTAAAGTTAAATTTCACTTATGCGAACAACAATAAAGTTAAATTTCACTTATGCGAACAACAATAAAGTTAAATTGCATTAATGCGAACAACAGTAAAGTTAAATTTCACTTATGCGAACAACAGTAAAGTTAAATTTCACTTATGCGAACAACAATAAAGTTAAATTTCACTTATGCGAACAACAATAAAGTTAAATTTCACTTATGCGAACAACAGTAAAGTTAAATTTCACTTATGCGAACAACAATAAAGTTAAATTGCATTTATGCGAACAACAGTAAAGTTAAATTTCACTTATGTGAACAACAGTAAAGTTAAATTGCATTTATGCGAACAACAGTAAAGTTAAATTGCACTTTTGCGAACAACAGTAAAGTTAAATTGCACTTATGCGAACAACAGTAAAGTTAAAATGCACTTATGCAAACAACAATAAAGTTAAATTGCATTTATGCGAACAACAGTAAAGTTAAATTGCACTTAGGGGTGACAGATATTTTATTTATTCCATACTTAGCGCGGTGTCAAACCTTGCATTAACATATGGGTTTTGAAAAATAAAACTTCGTCATGCATACAAATATATCGAACAATTTATGAATATTTTTTGCACGTAAAATAAATTATAAGTATGTAATGTGATATATAATGTGTAATAAACAATATATAAATAAATTTAACATTAAAAGCAGAAGAATCAACAAAATTGAGGCTGGTTGTTCAACAATCGTTGAAGAATTCACAAAAAAGGAAGTCCTAATTAGTTCAATAAAGATAGTGTTAGTAGTCAGTGCAAGATAAGCGACAGTGATGGTGACACAAATTAAAACTTCTAATTCTCATAAATATATCTGTTATTATTATACAATCTTATAATACATTATTTACACAAATGTCATAAAAATGTTTTTTACTATTATATATACATACTTATAATATGAGACGAGATCCAAAGAACACCTACCATAGAGAAAAATATTCATTTTGAGCTAGCTGGTCGCTTAAAATAAAATTTATTTTCTTCAAATGTTTTATCTCGCGCTAAGGGGAGGGGGGTTTGACCTTAGATCGGGATCCGCTCTAAGCAGGGAAAAATAAAAATCCTTCACCACTTATGTGAACAACAGTAAAGACTTAATTTAAGTTAAGTAGAATCGTAAAAGCATTGTTATAGAAATATTATTGTTTGGTAGAACAAAGCGAATTATTGTTTGTGTGAAACTGACTTATTGATTGTCAATGTCTAATACCAGCCTTCGTTACTTGTTACATGTAATAGTTCTGGTGGAAGATATTTCAACTCTAGCAGGCACCTTATACAATGGCGGTGTTTTTTTGTCTTTTTTTCTATAGCTGCCGGTTATAATCAATATTAATAACTCAAGTTAATTAATTGTTTCTTTTTATTGTCTGTTGTTTTCGAACCATTTTAGACTTAAAAACTGAATATTATCTCTGTTTGGTTGACTGTTTATATTATGGACAATTTTCTTTTTTAAAAAACATTTCCTTCTAGAAATCAGGTACAATTATTTCATTTTTTAATTTGCTAAGGACAGAGATAAATAAACTCAGTTGACCTTGACAATATTCGCAACCCCACGCCAGTCATCGCTAAATTATATTTTCTCGTTATACGCTTCGTTAAATCGCGTGATGGTATATTTCTATTATCTGGACTTTAGAGTCATTTGTCTATGTATTTTATTCTTTTCTTATATTTTATTTTATTGTTTTGGCCTGAATTTTCACTTGATTAAAGTTCCATAAGAAAATTCTTTGTTTAGATGTTTCATCTTAAAATTTGGTTTAATTGTAAAGTTCAAAATTAAATTGAATTTTGGCAATAACCATATACGCCAGTTTCAATTATTGTAATAAAATCCTTTATAACATACTCATCATTCATTATAGCTTTGATTTGAAGTGACAATATGCATAAAATGAAAATATATAATGTATTGTGTGAATTCAAGCGACCTTAGTTACAATTTTATGCAAATATATTTATGTAGCAAAATAAAAGAATCATTCGAAGTAAGGTTTTTTTTTAATTTCTTTTATTGAGGTCAGTGTGGGAAATTTATACACAAATCAAGAATCTTTTCATTTCATGCTAAGAAAATAAATAAATGAATTTTAAAAAGGTTTTTATGCTTTCTTATGTTTTTATTATGTATTTTTAGAATCATTTTATAATTCAGAACAATTTTATACGCATCGTTCATTTTACACAAATCGGTTATATTCTACATATTTATATAATTTTTGTTCCTCTTTATACTGTTTTTTTATTATTTAGAATGACTTTTAAGTTTATTAATTATTGTCCAATGATTCATATATTTACAGCACGACCGCTGAAAAAGCGCAGTTTAAAAAGTATAAATGTTATTAATTAAAGGAATACTTTATTATGCCTTAATTATAAAAATATTCACTATTTAATGTGTTTTGCCACAATTAAAACTACTATTCAGCTTAACATTGTCTATTTTAACTATTATTATTGATGATTTAATATCGAAGTTATTTATATAAAGCTTTATTCACCAGTGTTGGTTTGCTGTTAACTAAATAATTTATTTTGGGTGTTTTTAAATTGACGCCAACCAAAATATTTAGAACCCTTTGTTTCACGCTTGATTGCAATTAAACCATATTTATATACATGACTGCTTATGTAAAAATCCATTCGTATCTATTTGTATCATTTGAAAATATGTACTACCAATTATTATAATTTTTAACAAAATTTTAAATTTTACTTGGTTATTGATTTTTTTTAAATACGAAAGAAATTTATGTTCAATAATTGTTATATAAATATAAGGATACCTGGATAGTGTAATGTCATCTTACTTGTCATCTAATCGCAGAATGTGACTGCTTTCTACGAATTATAAAGTGGTTGCGATTGTGCGAATTTTTATCACTATGGCAACTAATATAGACGGAATTGTTTACTGAGCAGTAATATGCCACTGATGTTTTTTGAACGGAGGTTCTATCATTTCCGGTATATCTTAATCGAACGAATGCTAACAAAGATCGAATATTTTCAATTTAAGGGATATATGTCGAATATCTCCACTTTTCAAGATGTATGGGTACATATCGAACGTTATAACTTCAACGAAGAATAATTAAATAACTTTGAATGTGGCGAATTGCCTTCATATAATGAAATAAGAAATATATTCTTCTCCAAAATTCCAATTGATAATATCATTTAATTTCGTCTGAGTATTTTACAGTATTGTTTAGCAATGTGTAAAGGATGAATATTTCTTCTATTTTTCAATGAAAATAATATTTTAATTGTTACATTTATCAATATCGTTTTATCAAACGGTTATATTGAAAGAAATAATTTTCATTCCATTTATAATGAGTACATGGAGTTTTCAAGTAAAATTGTGTTTCTCTCTCAACCTTTTCCTTTTTAATAGTATTATCGCTGTGGGATATAAATATTAACTGAATTATTTAAACCCTCCAACTAATTGATTTAAATTAATTAAAATTAATTAATTAAAACTAAACTAAGAAATTTTACAGTATTGCGCAATATAGGATTCAAAATAATCAATAAAAATTAATACCATTTTTATTTCACTTAAAGTGGAGAAACCTATTTGGTGTTTTATTCCATTATTTATTTTCTCACTAAGTTGAGGTCACCTGTCGGACATGTCTTTTCCTATAACGCTTTCAGTAATATACACAGTGATTTCCTATAGCGCCAATATCTTATCCTTATATATCTATATCTATCTACCATTACTTTTCTGCCCATCAAGGCATCAGTAAGTTACTCCAGTTCCTGTCAAGCCCATATATGAACGGACTTACTTTATACAAATTGTTTTGTTTTGCCTGTACCACCCCCCTCTCCATATCTCCTCTCTTTCTCCATCTCTATATACCTAAATAGACCCATTTGGAGTTAACAATCTAATATTCATTTGTTTGGTTTATAGACTTTATGTTTCCGCCGTAAATTGCAACCTTATACCGTCCATGGTTTCTGTCCTTCTTGTTTCTTTCCTTGCTACTAAAACTACGTTCAGTTGGTTTTGTTGCAATAATTTGTTTTAATATTTAACTTATATGTGCGCAAATTTGGCCATATGTGCTAACTCTTTATTTGGTTGTTTTCTTTTACAGTTCATTTGTTTTGTCCGTAATATTTTTTATTTTGAAATTATCACTACTAACATATTTTAATCGGTTTGTTTAAATCAGATAGTCAAATCGATGTTTATTCTAAAATATCATTAACAGGTGTGTATAATTTTTATCGGGTAGATTAAAATCGATATTAATTCATAGGATTTCAATTATTTTCAACCAATTTGATTAACTTTTAAGACCATTCTTTTATTAAGAAATCTAGTTACTTGATAAATAAATTTCATGATATAGTACTTTTTCTTGTAACACCTTTAGGAACTCAGTTCGTCTGGCCGTTCGCAAGCTCACTTATGCTCCTGAAGAACCAGGACCACAGCCATCCGCAGAGATCGTCAAAGACTTTATGATGAGCCCAGGAACTCTACGTTTGGAAGCTTCGCTTGATAAGGAGGTAATAATTGTCATATCGATAGAAAATAATATCCTATATAAATTTTTGTAGTGTACCCTATATAAATTTAGTAAATTACCCAAATTAAATTTAGGATTTACCGTTAATAGTTGTGTGTTGTAAGGAGTATACATATCAATTATCAAATAGACATGGCTCCAAGTTATATATTTCATATATTTTAAACACTTCTAAGCACTATTAAAACAAATTTAAGGCTTTTATTCCAACAGTATAATATATATTTTTAAATAATCAGTTGGATTTATTAACTCTCTAAAGATTTTCAGTTATTTTTAATTTAATTTTGTTCAAATGTGTGTTAAAAAATATTCAGAATATTCGTTGTAGGAACTCGAAAGATAATTCACCATTCACAGTAATAAATCCTGAATGAATTTTTTTTTTAACTATGTTTTATTTTCTGTTTTTATTCCCAAATTATAGAAATTTTCCGTGAATCTTAAAATTTTTTAAAACTGTACTGAATTTTCTAAAATATTTTTCGAATCCGTTCATCATTCTAAAATTTAGATAATGAGCTTTTTCCCAACAATTGTTTAAACTCTTCTTTTTTCAATAGATTCCTAAATATTTTATAAAATGCAACTAAATCTATCAAATATTCATTAAAATATATTTGAAATCTATTTTAATCTTTAACGTTTTACAACTTAAACACAAATGTTGTGCCTACTGAAAAGATCTATACGCCAAATATTCCGATAACACTTTCGCTAAAATGCACAATATTTATTGGTTGGTATGGTGAGGGGAGGGGTAGGGTGTAAATGAACTAGTGGTCATCTGCCCTTACTACTTATCGGATGTGTATGCATATCTATATATATATTAGTTTTTGTTCGATAATAAGTACCATGTAGATATACGAAACTACTTTATTATTTCTGGCCTTTCAAAAATAATTTATTTTAAATTAGATTAAAAAATGTATTAACAAAATATTACAGAAAAAGCTTTCAATTTTCTAAATGTATATTTTAATCAAAATTACGTTGACTTGCAAATTTGTTTCGTTCAGTACAACACTAGTATAGTTCTCCTCTCTTCTCTCTATCGCTGTTTTAAGTAATAATAATAATCAACGAGGCAATGTTTTATGGCAAATAGCAATGCGATAAAAAATTGAGCCTCAGGTGGCACAACACAAGACCTATGCTGTGTTCTCCCATCAGTTAATATTTTTATGTTTCTCTAATTGATGCCTATCCCCCCCCTTGTTATATGTTCTATGTTTAAGCATTTATAGAACTGTTGTTTCATTATCGCATTTTGATGCTTAATACGAATCCCCGGCAGATAAGATTCGGGTCTTTATCAAAATCAACCTAATGGTTGTTTCTAATTTTAGTGAAGAGGTTTTCCACCTTTTTCCAGACTAAGGATATTACGTTGACCTTGCCTGCTAGTTGCGTGTTGCTGGCTGATGTAGCTTTCTAAAGGTTTCTAGGGATACTAACTACTACTACATACATATTGACGGGAATCGTTTGAGGAATTGCTTTGTTTGTCTGAATATATATATATGAGAATGTTTTTTTCAATGTTTCAAGTGATATATACTAAAAGGGGAGAAAGAAGGATTTTTTTAAATTTGATAATCAAGAATTGTGTTCGCATGTTAATATTTTCTATCCTTGGTTAACTTTATTAAGTTTGAACTCTACTCACTCATCAAATAATTAACTCTAATGCGAGTTTTATAAAGCATTTATGAGTTGTAAAACTTAAAACTTCAATGTGAATTATTCATAGGTAGTTCTCTCTGATCTTAATAAATCCTGTTTTTAAGTCGACACAAAGATTGGATATTATACATAGAACTCTCTTAAAACTAGCTAGAGACGATTATCTTTCTTATATCCAGTGAAATGGGACTTTTTAAAAAATTATTTCAAGTTGATTTTTCTATAATTTATCTGACAAATTTTGAGCTGGCAGTAATCCTACATAACGATTTGTGATTCACATTCGCAAGAGAAATATTATTTTGTAGTATGTTGCTCTCATTTGGGATTGGAACATATTTTAATGTCCCATAAATTCATTGTTTGAATTCTTGCAGCACACATTACATAAACGTCGAAATTTAAATTTTTAAATTTAAAGATATATTGAAGTATAATTTGCAAAATGTGTGAGTGGTTAGGTATATGTCACATAAAGATTGTCCTATATAATTTAGTTCGTTTATTTTGTTTGCCAGTGTGTGAACTATTTGAATTAGGTGTTTTTCTTGAATTTTTATGATCACTCAACGACTTTGAGCTGCCTTTTTTATCAATATTAATAAGATTATTTGTCCAAAAACATAGGAAATCTATCTCGCTGTATGACAAATTGATTCCAGTTTTGTTATCTGTATAAATATTGGACGTAAACTATTTGATATTGGGTTATGGCAACTCGGAATCTAATTATTATCAAATCCTATAAATGGATCGATTATATCGAGGCTTTGATGAATAAATAACACAAATTGATTCTTTTGATTGTCTGAATTCTAGTGTGATAATACGAAATGATTTTATTTAATTAGCAAGCCTAAAACACCTGTAATCTTTGTTTTTTCGAAATTCTATCAATGAAGTAAATTGGCAATCAATATTTTGTTTGATTGATTGATGTTTATATTTTCGCTATCAATTTCAAACCATTGACAGTCAATAACAAGTCGGAACTATTTAAGGAAATACTTCTACGAAAAATCCAACAATGTCAAATTATTTAATTTTTTAACGAGCGTCTTTTTCTGCAAAAATCTAGAATGAAATTCCATACGTAATTGTTTCAATTAATTATTCAAAGCTAACGTTAACAAATTCATTTACTATATATGATTTCACAATTATCGAAATATACTGAATATTACTCCACTGAATAATGTTTCCAATTTCTTCTCTTGTAATTAGAGAGGGGAAATATCACCATTAACATGAAGTCGAAATTATAGATAGCTCTACCAATATGGATACTTCCGGTTATGTAATTATAATTTCTGCAAACTTTCACTTGGTTTCTCCCTGTATGGCATAACTGATAATTGGGTTTTCTTACATTCTTCAGAAATACTACCACGGAGAGTCGATCGCCGTTAATGTCTTGGTGGATAACAATTCTTCCAAAACCGTGAAAAAAGTGAAAGTGTCTGGTAAGTTTCCTGGGGAGATAGGTGTGCGGGAAAACAACAAAATAAATACTGCTGTCTTATATTCATTTGTTCATGATATTATAAGTATGACCTTGTTGATATTCTCTGTAATCGATAACATTTCAAGGTTCATACTATCGCTTGTATGCGGAAAGAATCAGGGGGGGGGGGTTATAATGTGGCTCGTGTATATCGGATGTGAAACACGCCCGCGAAATAGTTTAAATTACCAATTTTAAGCGGATTATTGCTAGCTATCGAAGGCTATCGTCAATGATTTCTTAAGCTGAGGAGCGGCTCATAAAGACATTAAAGATATATTTTAATTATACAATAAAAGTTTCGGATGTAATTCTGATTAAACGCGAGGATCTCTACTCACTAATAAAAGTAAAATTCTACCGCACAATATCTTATTTACTGTTTTATTTAACATTTATCAATAATATGGTTCACCTTTATAATTATATTTTCCGGTTTATGTGGAAATCCGAAGATATAAGTATCGGTTTCGTGAAGTTGCCTGGCCTGGCTCTTTTAGAATGGTTGTATTTCAAAACCAAAATTCAGCTGGGGCAATTTTTTCCCTTCGAATCAGCGAATCGGTAATGACTATTAAAACTGACCCTTGTTTGTACTGAATTTGAATGAATGAAATCAGAAGGCTGTCTTTCCGTCAACTACCCCCCCCCCCCCACTACTCCCCTTCGTGGTGATTCCCTGACAAAATAAAGTAGTAACGGAAAGCGATATTCTGTTGGGAAGGAGAACAGGGGTTTTGGGGAAGCAGGATATAGGTAGGAGCGCTGCCGAAATTAATCGAAATATGACGAAGAAAATTGCAAAACATATTTTATATCTCTTCTCTTTCTCTCTCAGTTATAAGCTCAAATCTGTTCTGTGTGATTTTCTCTCTCTCTCTCTCTCTCTTAAAATAATATGAATATCGAAAGTAGAAAACACATGTACTTTTTATTGAATAATTTCTTCATACACACTTGCAAACTTGCATCTTATTCCTTCGAACACTTCGTATACACGGAAAAGTTAGCAAAATTGTTCATCAACCATTTTTAAAAGTGAGATTTAAGTGCTTCCTTCTCTGTATTTATCCCGGGAATGTACACTACTAGCCAGCACCTGATCTGCACTCCTTTCTTCGGTCGACTTTGAGTGGAACTGCCAAAGGTTTTACACGACTTTTCTTCTCAGTGTAATTAACAAAAAGGTCAAGGAATTAATTCTGATAAATGAGTCGCTATTCCTTTCACCAGAAATTAAAACAGCATTTTTCATTTGTTATTATTTATGAAATGATCTGTGGTGAAGGGTACTTATAAAGCTAACTGATTCTGTATAAATAAACAGTTGGAGTTGATACAACTTAAAAGTTGGACCTGCTTCTTTTACTATATTGAGACTATAAAGAATGTTTAAGTCAAAATTGTCAACAAGTTGTTGCTAAAATGCATAAATATTTTTTTTAATTTGTTTTCAATATTCACCTCTATTTTAAATAGCATATATACATGTGCAACCTTTAGAATAAAAAAAGTAATTTCCAACGAAGCCATATTGTTATCCATCTATGTATACAATTTGCTAACAAAACAACCCCCCTTCATAGATACACGATCACTGCTTCTTATTTCCCTTCTTTCTCCCTTCACCTTCCTCTTCACCTTCTCGGGCTCTTACTCTTTCTCTAATATTTGTTAGTTGGCAGTTACATATCATGTGATAGAAAAATCAGAGTCACTCCAGCCCCATACCCGAGAATTATATTCTGTCGATAGATACATGTGTTTCTGAGTGAAGGATTGTTTTCGAATTCCACGATATTTTCCAATATATACTATGAAAACTGAAGATGGTTTACTTATGGCACCTCTGATACCGTAGAGCATCAATCCAGCTCCGAAAATATTTTGAAATATTGAAGGAATATACTTTCCCAGCTCCGTAAATACTTTGAAATATTGAAGGAATATACTTTCCCAGCTCCGTAAATACTTTGAAATGTTGAAGGAATATACTTCGACAGATGATTTTATTCGAAATTGCAAACTTCACTCATTTAAGACTAATTATTTAGCAGTTTTTTAAAAAAAATATTATAATTGGATTTCGTGTCGTCTGAGAAGTCCTGAAACATCATTATGTTAAAAGAGGAACTTCAATTATTTCCATATATATCATTTTTTCGTAAAACAACAAAATGTATAGTCCCGTCATACTTTCAGTAAGAAAAGCTTTAAATAAATCTAAAGAATTTGGGGCTACCAAGTAAAACGACTGAAATGTGAAGGATATTAAAAATCGTTTCTTTCAAAATATAGATACAAATTTTCTATTATCTAAGCTCGTTAAAATACTGTTGTACATCGGTTTATAGGAATATGTTATCTCTGAATACATTTATTTCCCCTTATCGTGGCTTCACTTAAAACTCAATCAATTATTTTATTTTAAAATATTTTGCTAAATGATTTAACTAATAATAATTTGAAATATTGATTTTTAATCCTATTTAATTCTAATCTAATAAATCTTGAAGCTGGGGTATTATCCATCTATTAATCGAATTATTATATTAGCTTTTAGAATTAGTGAAACAAATTCAACAAATGTTCGTGTATCGAACTTATATTTTGTTTCGTAAAATAAAGTTAATTATTTAACGCAGCTCATCGAATTCATTTTAAAGTTATGTTTTGTTATGTTTTACCATAGTTCCTTCCTTCGACGAGTTATATTGAATATCTAAAACATATTAATAATAATATTAGGTATGATCTAAAAAGGTTGACACTGTTATAGCCACACTGAGAAAATTTGGTGTGTCAATTGACACGAAATAACATGTCACAAAAGTCACAATTTTATTGAATCACAAATAATCAAAAAATATTTTTATAAAAAAAATGATAATAATATTTATATTTAAATGATTAAAATTCATTTAATTCACACATAAAAAGTTTACAAAATTTTTAACTAAAATTTTCTACCGACTTTAAATTCGTCAAGTAACATTTAAATTAATTAAATGTTGCTGTTAAACTATGCACAAATTCCAAATAATTTAGAGCAAATAATAAGATATAATTACAAGGTATAAGATATATTCTCTATAAAATAAAAATCCAAAATAAACATGTGAAAAGAAATTTATAAAATAGTGTATTGTTTTCTTTAATAGATCACAAATAATCATTTCAAAGTTAATTCAGTCTATAATACACAAAAAAGTTGAACTACGCACAAATTCTAGTCTAACAAAACTTTCCAAATTGCAATCCAACCTAAAAACCAGTCTATTAAAGCACACAAAAAAGTTTATAAAAATATGAATAATACACACTTAAGTATACAAAAGTATTGTTCGGTTTTAAATCCAAAAACCAGTCTATTAAAGCACACAAATAAGTTTCAA
>JAUZNC010014293.1:0-28698 GCA_034780395.1 Vannuccia rotundouncinata | reverse complement strand
AGTATAGTATAGTATAGTATAGTATAGTATAGTATAGTATAGTATAGTATAGTATAGTATAGTATAGTATAGTATAATAACCATCAGTATCCATCTAATCAGACATATTATAACAAAATTGATATACTTTGTATTAATACCTTATATTTACAAATTTACTAGTTGTATATAGTGTCTGCTTGTTCTATATGACTAGAATGATACATACCTTTATTACGCAAATAGTTTTCAAAAAACTCCATATATCTACTATATAAATATGGTGAAATTTGCTATTTTACATAATATGAGTTTAAGTAAAATTCCATAGAAGTAAAATATTAACACTGTCTGTAAAAAAATTTACCCCTTAAAACTACAAAAATTAAATAAATTGATATTAAATTTACTTAACAGACGTTTCAGTTAAAAGTCTATCAATGTGTTAACAAAATAGAAAGTTACGTTTATGCATATCTTTAGAGAAAAAATTATATTAATGTTTTATAATTTTGTTGATTATCAGAAAACAAACAAAAAATCTCAGAATAATTTTTTTAACTAAATCATTTATATTTTATTTAAATCGATAAAATATATATTTCACGATCTCAATAATAGGTTTTATAACAATAAACAAAATATTAAAAAATTAAGTATATATTTTTATAATTCTCGTTTAAGTAATATTTCAGTAAAAGTGAAATATATATTATTTTAATGGATATATGAAAAAGATTGCGGTAACGCTATCCAAAACAATGTAATATTATACATCTAAACTTAAATAATTCTACATATGTTGCAGAATTACATATAAAACTTTAATGAACATGAGACAATATTTTGTTGAAAATATTTTTGTGAAATCTAGGTTTTGTCATTGAATAAAAGAAAGGTTAACAATATCAATTAGGATAGCTCTTTTTTCCTATCAGATATTTAATGTTCCACATTTTTCTATTATCACTTAAATTAAGGAATCCTTTTAAAAGGGCAATTTAGTTTTTGTTAAATGTTTTATATACTTTTACTCTATTTCTCATCTAAGTGGTTTGTTTCATTTTTTCATTTGTTACCTTTCATTTCAAAATAATTTTTTATATATTTCAAACTGCTTGTTCGCGAATAATTTGATTTACATTGCTCTGAGTAAGAAGGATTATAAAAGATTTCTACGGAAATACTTCTATACAAAAAATTACAATATTATACAATAAAAAATAATATGATATATAAATAGTATTTACAAACATTATACATAAAATATATATTAGTTAGAAATCTGTATAAAGCATGATTAAGACATGTAAAGAATTATAATATCATATGCATTTTAATGGGTTTGTTAGAAGCGTGACAGAAAACCTTGACAGATTAAATATACTTGGTTGTATGTCATGGTTGGATATTTGCTTTCGTATTTTCTACCATTTTCTTGCATGTAGTGTATCATTTAAATAATACAATGTTTGTTATTTAATCATTATCGACCGATCTTTGTAGTTTTATAATTTTGGAAGAGGTATATTTTCTGAGTTATATTTGTTATTTTCTGGCTTATGTTAAGTTATTCGTTGCGTCACTTGTCTATCAAACTGAATAAGAATTGTAAATTTCATTTTATTCCAATTTCTATAAACAGTTATGTTAATTTATCATTTACAAAATAAAATTTACATTTAATATTTATATTTTACAAAAGTCGATATTTTTGATATACTAAGATATTGTAGGACGTCCTAAGATTTTTCACAATGTTTTACATTAGTATTAGGGGAAATGGGACCATTTTATGCCAACTGAATTAGAAATTATATTTTTCACTTTTATATTGACAATGCTTATATAAATAATTCATGTTTATTAATAGTAATAAAAACTGCAACAAATATAAATAACCTATTCACTTTTTTTAAAAGCTTTTTGTAAGTTAATTTATTCTATAGTCATAATAAACATGTTTCTCTTATTAGTATGGTGTTTTCATTCGTATAGTGTATTTTACATTTACTGACATATATTTATTAACACCATTCAAAAAACAGAAGAAACAAAGAGCGAATTCTATCAACTAAAATAAAGTTAGCAAGACTATATTGTTACAAAGAAGTCCTCAATTATAAAATTTTTGTTTTTTTGTTTCTCAATTTTCGTCTCGGCACGTGTATCAATTATGTGGGATCCTAAATACTTTTAGAATATAAATAGATAATATCGGTAATAATTCCGGTAAACATCGTTGACCTTCAGATATCATAATAGTTTAGGACATTTTTTGTTGATTAATAATGTTTTTAAATTTTTCAAGTTATGTTAATAATTTTAATAAATAAATAACGATTAAATAGTCTACTCTCATTCTACATGCTTCGAATATTAACAAAATTAAAATTATTGTTCAAGCTTTTAATGTTATAATCATATTTTTTGGTCATTTAAATTTATTATTGTAATTTCTCATTTAATTTAACATAGATTGATTCCTATTCATCTTGTATTAAATGAATATTTTCGATATTTTCGATATCATTTATTGTTTTTATTTTGTATTAGTAATATATATGACGTATGTCCCTCACTGATATATTAAGTAAACATTTACATGTTGTAGATTCTAAATAAACAATTTTATTAAATATTACAATCATGTTTATGGAAATACACACAAAGCAAAATTTTAAATGTCAAATTCAGAAATCGTGTAAACAGCACGTGTTTTAAATGATCCCACTTTATTATTGTATTGTGAAGGCGTATATGAGAAGAAATACAGTAAGTCGGCTGAATAATTTCCTAAATCTTAAGATAACTTTTTTATTACTAAATTTTTCAAAGGAGACTGACTCATCTCGTAAATAATTTAAAGAAAATTATCAAAAAAATCAATTTAACATTTTAAGAATTTAATTATTTAGAATGAAAATAAATATTCATGCTTGTCGAGTGCTACTTCCATTGTTTTTTCTTTGGGAACTTAATCAATAAAAGTCCTAATTGTCGCAAAATTAAAGTAGAATATGCCAAATTAAATTCGACGTATTGTCTATAAATAAATTGCTTCAACACTTGTAAATACTAAATTACACAATAAGTTTATATTTTCATTTGAAAACAATGTTCAGTGAAGTTTTCAAGATGATATTCAAATAATTTTTTACTTTTTCGATAAGTTTCTCTTTAAAATTAATATCCGAAAATATACTAAACTGTCTATAAATTTATCTATTAGTAATCATCTCAATCAACAAAGAATTTTTTATTTAATTGGAGTCTGTAATTGATAGAATTTGTCGTTTTCAAAGATTATCTTTCTTGATAATATCGAATACAGACCTCATTCGTTTCCCGTCTTATAATTTGGAAAAATACAAAAATTAGATTAATAGGCATAATACTTTCCTATGTATCCCTAGAATTATTCATGTATATGTCACATATAGTATAGAGAGATCACATATTATTTATAAATTTGCTTTTTTTACCTTTGCCTTTGCCGGCTGAAAATATGCATTACTGGTTAGTTAAAATATATATAGACAGAGACATTTTTCGTTTTATTTTTTCTTGCTTTTAGTGAATTAGTGAATTCGGTGAATCGTCATTGAAATATACCACCTATATTTGTGATCTAAAAACGATTTTATATTTGGTGCAATAGTTTTTATAATAAATTTTTAACCTTTCACCTTATTAGTGTATTATCCGTTGTTACTCTCTCTCACTCTCTATTCTCTGGCGCTTTGGTTGTCGCGGGCCCTAAAGCTGATGCGCCCCAAGAAATTAAGCACTTTTTCCGGTTCTTTGTTGATGGAGTCGTTGTATGAAGGTCGTTCTCTATTGTAAAGTGGGCAGTGAGTGCAGTTGGCATCAATTTCTTTCGCAATGCTGTGGCGAAACGCTCTGGATGAGGTAAGTCTCCCAACTCTGACTTTATGGATTGTTACTGCTTTTTCATGGCAGAGGTTGTTAGTGAAATCTTTTTTGGCAGGTCCGGAGTCACAGTATTCACGGCGCCAGGTACTTCCAAAGACTTGGCGTTGCCGCCATCTGTCTTTGAGTTCACGGGCAGCGAGCTTCTTTATAACTTCAAGATCGATTTGGGCTGCAAAATTGTCCATTTTGGCCGCTTCTTCGGAAGCTCTGTCTGCTTCCTCATTCTCATCCATCTTGTTGGTGTAGTCCCTATAACGGAAGTACTCACCTCCGCCTTGCTCAGTACAGTTGGTGACTGAGCCGCCTCACCAGATGTTGATATGGGCCGGTTGGAGAGTTTGAAGGTATCTCGTGGTTTTGTTTTTTTGAATGGTGGTATTTTCAGTTTTTTTGACATGGGGGTTGGTATTCGAGCAGAAACTGATGTTTTAGTGTTTGTTATTCCATGGTGGTATTAAGCTAACGACTGTTGATTGTTATCTAACAGAGCTATCCGGTTTGTATTTGCTTTTTATATCCTTACCGATGTCCCTCCATGTGCTGTGACTGATCTTAAGTCTTTTCCGCACATTTTCTTTGGCAATGATGTTGAGTTGTTCGGACTCATTTCTCCGGAGTGCCTTTTCATAGATGCTAGCTCCTTTGATCAAACCACTCGTAGCGATTGGTTCTAGTCTGGTTCCATCGATGACGTCGTTGGTGTTAGTCTTCATAGGACATCCGTAATAATTCTGGCTGCTTTGTTTTGGATTCTTTCCAGCTTCTTCTGGATATGTGAGGGCGCTGTCTGTAGTAGCCATGAACCCGCGGCATACTCAAAACACGATCTGACAAAGGTGACGTACCACTTCTGAGGATGTCTTCACTTGCTCCTCAGGATCTATCAGCTAGGTCTCTTAGGTGTTGAAGTCTGGTGTTGGCTTTTTGCATACGTTCATGACGTGAGGACCAAACAGGAGTAGTGTTTACTGTCTTGACTGTTCTTCCATCAATCCATAGGTCAATTTGAGTGTCGCATTCTTTGCTCCATTGAGATAAAAGCACGACTTCATATTTTTGGGGTGCAAATGTCATCTTCCACATGTTGGACCATATCACAACTGCATCTGATACCACTAGGGCTTTAGCTGTTGCTATGTCGATTTTGTGGAACTGCTGCTAGATAGTAGGTCATCAGCGAAAAGCTAGGCTGTGCTGTCTTTGGGTATTTTATCCCATAAGTCCTTGATCCAAGGAACTAAAAGGAATAAGGCAAGTACACTCATTTTGGGGAGTCCTTGTCTGAAGTTTATGGTCTTGGATATGGCATTATTGTATCGAATGCGGGCTGTTCTTTCGCAGATGAAGCCTCGTATTTTAATTATCAGTGCTTTGCGCCAGGCGTTGTCATAAGACCTTTCGAAGTTATAGAGGGTAATGATAGTTCTGGTTTCTGATTTGGTTTTGTTCCATTCATTCTTTAAATTTTTAATTAATAAGTTTAAAAAGCACTTTCGTTAGATACAATTCCCTACATAAAAATCGATAGATGTTACAAGTTTGGAAATTGCAAGTTTTGTAGTTTCTTTATTTTAGATTATTTAAAAACCTGTAGTACATTGTGAAAAACTTAATTAAAACTTAAAACCTTAATTTTCAAATGTATCACTCAAACATAAATTTCAGGGCATATAACTTAGTAACAAAAAATAGGTATTTTAAAATGAATAGTTCAAATAAAGATATCTCAATTTTCAAGTTTATTATTGTAGCTTACTTCAGTTTCGAATGGAAACATTTTATTACATTTGCTAAACCTTTATTGTATGTTAAGTAAAGCGTAATAGAGATACTTTGAAAGCTATCCCATTTGAAAGAGTTGTGTTGCATAATCCAGTTTTTTCGGAATATTGATTGAAAAGAAAGTCAAAGAGAGAAAATATCATGTTTTCGAAACGGAACATATAAGATAAAGAAAAATATAAAACAAGGTAAACAGTATAATGAAATTTATAAAGTAAACTTCGGTCATTTTTGATTTTTTACACGCAATTTATGTCCATATATACATAAATCAACAAACTGGCGTATTCTTTAAACTGAAGATGAAACAGATTAATGAATTTTATAATTTTGCGAAAATCTTATGTATAAAACAAACATTTGGTTATATATATATAAATGTTAGTAGTAATTATTCCAATAAAACAAATTAAATTACAAGTCATATAAGCATATCTAATATGGCGGAGTTTGTCCCTCTGTGATAAAATTTTAAAAAATACAATTATTTTTTTTAAACTATAAAACAAACTAAATTAAATTAAAAAGCTCCTTATCACAGAAAAAGACTTAAAGTGCGGAAATGACTGATACATTAGTAATTTTGTTTTAACTTAATTTGGTTTGTATTATAGTTTTATATTAGCTGTTAATTTTAACACAGAATGTTTTTTTTATTTTATTATTAATTTTGTTTTGTTTTGTATTATATTGAATATATAATTATAAAAATATAACTATACAAAATATAAGCATATTTTTATTTTTAAAAAACAGATTTGTATGATTTTAATCAGGATTTTTTGTTACTATATAATGTACCAATCTATTAATAAACGATGTGAACATGGCAGCTAAATAAAAGTATTATTTGAAATAGATTTTTGTTGTAAACTATAGTTCAGAGTGTACATGTCATTATTAAAATCAAAGTTAATAGAGTCTTATATATATTATTTGGAAAATATACTTACTTATATTTGTTATGTCTTCGACTACATCCATCATTATGATCTTATTAATTGATCTAGTTTCAAATTCGTAATTCTTTTCAATGAAAAAATTTATGATTTTTCTAGATTACCTCTGTCTAAGAGACAAATTTCCCACTTCGTTAATTTTACATTATTCTACTTACACACGCAATCTATGACTCTAACAATAATCTCTCACTTGCTAAATTAGAAAACTTTTTGTGTCTTTTAAACAACCAACTCATCATAAAATACATAAAGTTGCCTCTAATGACGTAATCGATGATTTTCCAACACCAAGTCAAATACATACATCGATCTGAAACTCCTCAACTAAGACCATACATAACACACATTCTAATTAGTAGTAAACGTAACTGCAACCTTATTGAACCGATCTAAAACACAACGGTTACTCAGAAAACTTAAAACCTCTTTTCTCAATTGAAAAAAATACATTTATTAGTAGCTTAACTATCAGATGCATCCTCGAAGACACTTCAACTGCACTTTCTTAATTAATGAATTACTTACTTACTTACTTACTTTTAATTCCTTTAATAATATGTATTTTTCTTATTTATTGTAAATCTTTAATTCATAAAAATTACTCTTTCTTCAAAATGTTTTGATCAATGATTTGTAAAGAATTGATGCGTGATTAGGTATTTCAATTCTCTTTTTTAAATTAGTTAATTTTTGATATTTTTAGGACATATTTTTTATAAAAAGGATTTATTTTATACTATAAATAATTCAAGTGGAAGGTTTTAAGTTTAAATTTAAAAGTATTTCAGAATAATTTTCGCCTGATTTAATGAAGTTACCACTGAAAAAATAAAGTAACAGGATACTAAATATCGTTCAAATAATAATTTAAGTATTTGTATCTGAAATCGCAAATTCAAAAAATATTATTATTCGTAAATTGTTGCAGTTTGTAACATTTAAAATCTAATAGGTTAATTACACAAAATATAAGAACAATTTAGTTATTGGTACAGAATGTAAGAACTATAGCACAGTGAATTATTTATACAAGTTAAATATATTATGGCTAAATTTTGTATTAATATAACGAAATATATATTTATAAGTGATGATGAATTACATTTTAATTATTATTCATTTTATTTGAAAAAAATGTATACTTTTGTTAAAAAGAGTTTATAAAAATTAAAAAAAAATGTCTGCCTACAAACAACTAAAGTGACAAATTGCATTTTAAAAACTTAATTACAAAAAATATTAAATATAATTGAATTTATGTTTCGACAAGGTTTGACTTTTATAGTTTTTTTAAACTGTAACAAACTTCACAGTTTTGTTTTTATTATATGACCCATAGTATGTGTAATCTATTGATGCATTCATAATATTAATAAAATATTCATTACTGTATTAAAATGTTTAAACTGTTATTAATTTACTTTGATATGATTTACGAATTTACAGTAGGTATACACTAATTAATCTAAATATTAAAATAATTTTAATCCTAATTGAAAATTAATTTGGACAAGAGAAATCATTTGATTTGTAGTATAGTAATTGAAATCAGCTGTCAACTAATATAATTCAATAAAACTCGAACATGGTCAGTATTAATTTGAAACTTTTTATATCTTCATTCCAATTTGCATTTATAGAGGAATCCTTAAACAACTAAATTATATTTATAATAATAAAGGCCACTTATTTTTCCATTTTTTTTGTTTAAAGAAACCATCAATTTTCAATTAATTTGAAGCTATACTTTTTACACCCACTCGAATTCAATTTTTAGAATAAAAACGAGGTGGCAATTTAATTAATCTTCGAACGATAAGAGTTAGAATAATATTTTTAATTGGTTTTAATGCACTCTATAAACGAATACAGGATATTACAATAGTTGCAAAATAGTGTTATTTGAATTAAATAAAATTATTTTTAAATATACAGTTTGATAAAAAATTATTTTAATTATTTTTTTAAAGAAAAAATGCAGAAGGTATTTGAAATTGTTGAATAAGTATAATTTTAACAAATTTAAATTTTTGTATTTTAACGACCATTATAATAATGTTATTTATAGAAATATTAATATGTCCATTTTAAAAATTCTTTAAAACAATTATTTTATATGTTAATAATTTCATTTTTGAGACTAAGAGTAATTTTAGAACCTTTCAATGATTTAGCTTTCCCTTAATCACATGTTACGTTATAAATAAAATGAATTTATGTATGAAATATAACATAGTATTTACAAATATATTAAAAGAACGTACCAGAAAAAACACAAAATCAAACTATATTAAAACTTTAAAAATAAAAAATTAAAATCGGAAGTTTTAGGAAAAATTTCTTTAAAAGATATTGATCACCTCAAGTTTTAAAAGAATTCCCAAAAGTCCTCAATTGTGTTTGTAATCTGAAAAGGTATCTCACCAAGGTTGTTAATGACTTTGCTTTGACTTTTGCCTTTGAGTTTTGAAAAAGAAAAATGATCTCATGTCGTTAATTAATTAAAATAAATAGAGGACACGATTAGAATCGGCTCTGTGAAATATTGAAGATCTTCAAAATAATATTCGGATATATAAGTTCTGCCTTGCTACATTTATTCTTTCGATGTTTTGTACTAAGAAATCACGCACAACTGAGTTATATGCGATAAAACCTGATTTTAATTTATTACTGTATTTATTTCCTTCGTTATTGACTTGAAATTAAATTCGGTTTATTTTAACAAAATTTAATTCTGATAAAATTAATTACTTTATAATAACATTTAACGTTATCCCTCGATAGAGTATGTATGGGTGTACTTTCGATAGTTCAAGGTCTTTTAAAAGGAGGGAAAATTTCACCCTGATGAAACTCAAAAAAAAATTTACGAACTTCAATAACAAAAATTTTTGTTGTTAAAAGGAAGGCAATTAAAAACTATTCATTCCATTACTTGATTTACATTTGTAGATACTTTTAAACTTGCGTTTTGATTTGATTTGATTATTAATTATAACATATTAGATTACGGCATTAAACAATATCAAAGATATTAACCATTATGTGGTTACAACTAATTCCACATCTTTCCATTAGATTTATAAGAATAAAACTTCAAAAATAGCTTGACAAAATGTTTACTCTACACATTTATTATTTTATTATTAAAATATTAGCAAGATTAATAGTGATACATTGTGCAATATTTAATACTTAATTGCGAGACGAAGTATGATGGAGACGATTCTCAAACAGTGAGGACCGTTATGTTGAAGCCTACATAGGTAACCATTAAAAATCTCTACAAAAAAAGGTTTGACAGGTATCATGAATAATCACAGTCGAAAAGGAGAGAGTAGAATGAAATGAGACAGATTTGATTAACCAGATTCTACTATAAAGTTTGAGGAATTGTGTGGCCGTATCCTAAAATACTAAAGCATTAAAAGAAAAGTTTAATTTTTTTGGTAAGTTGACGAATGGCATGATATGATCATTAGATCTTATCTTGGGAAGAAAGTTATAATCCTTTGTATAATAGTTAACTAAAGAATAAATCAAAATATGAATAATTCAACTTCAATGATTCTTTATTATAATTCAAAATAATTTAAAATTTAATATAATGTCTGCGGGGGTGTATTATTGAAAAAAAAACAAATTTTAGGAAACTTAAACCAATAATTAATTTAGAGTAACATTTTTTAAACATATCTTTAATAAAATTTACTGCTTTAAGTCCATGTTCTTAATCTTTCAAAAAAACAAAGACTTATTTGGTTAACAGGAATTAATAATAAAAAAATTATATATTACTGAATTTGAAACGGTGAAAATTCCTAAATAACCTTAGGAACAATTAATAATATTCCGTCAAGCAATATTTCTACACTTGTCTACAAGCAGGAATCACAAGTTTTAGCAAAATTATCTGAACCAAATCCTTAGTTTCAGCATTAATATTTTAATATTAGATTAAAAGGATTTCTACAAAGAGGCAATACGGAATTGGCTCCAATTGAATGGTGTCGAGGGACGAGCAACCTATATTCGGTAAAGGCAACGAATTTTAAAGGTTTTACATCTGAAACTTGAATCTGGAGCTTCTGAGAGCTAAATATTTATCTATTGCCAATGTACCAAAAGAGGTGGGGGTGGATCTGACTGACTGGACCCCACTCCCTTTCCGGATGCGCTCGTAGGCCGAGTAAAAGAGTACTTAACCTGATTTTAAAATATTTTTTTAATCAATCTTGTTTATATTCCAACAATTAATGAAAAGTGTTAAGCTGCTGATTACAAGTCTGCAGCCTATTATAATAAGGCACAGATTTAAATCTATAATTATAACAGTCAGTGATACAAGAATTGTAGCCCAATTAAGCCGGAGCAATTATATACTAGTTACAGGGAACGTTTATAGTAGGGTAATCAAAAATTCGATAGCTAAATTTTTTCGATGGTGTCAAATTTGTGACAATCTACGTTAATCATTGTTTTTGAGCATTTTATCAAAATAAACTATTTTTAATTTTTGTTATTTTTAATTAGAAAGTTGCTGGTTAGGATACCTGTCTTCAAATTCAAATTATGAAATGGAAAAATAATTCAAAATATTTAAGTTAGTTAAGAATGCAGATAAATAAAATACATATAGATATTTAATTAAATAAAAGTCCAATAAACAAAATCAAAACGTCCATCCACCATCTCTATTAATAGGCGTGTTTTCTCTCTTAATCAAATGACTTTCCCGTAACTTTCTGTCTACAAAATCATTTCCCTTATCCAAAGCCTTAACTGAAAAGGGAACAGATGGTGTATGTTGATGATGTTCTGGTAATGTTCACCCATTGCGGAGTTTCCTTCACCTGTTTGAACAGATCTGTTGTGCTCTTTGAGGCGAGTATGTAGACATCTCTACAAAGGGTACATGTGAGTTGATAAATGACACCTTTGGCCAATTTATCCGATTTGAATACTCATTTTGTTTTACGCGTTTTTAAAAATCTGAAATTTAACATATCATCGGTAAAAGGTTAATGTCGATCTTGAATTTTTTTAGTACAGTTTGATTCTCAGAATAAATATGGGTATTATTGACATTTTGGAGGATGCAAATATTTTCTTTATGTCTCTGGAGTGTTCATTATTTATAAAAGGAATTTTTAGGACGCTGCTGTTATTCATTCTACGTTGAAAAGAGATGCGAGGCGCGAACCATTTTAATCTTGTGTGAATGCTGTCATAATGGTCATTTATCTTTTTGATTATAATGGTTGGTTGTCCTGTTGGTTTTTCCGGTGCTATTTTGGTGATGTAAGTTTCTCAAATTAGAAAATTAGAAACATGTATTAAGCTGTTTTCTGCCATTTATTAAGAAGTGTCTCGAATACCAATGGAGTAAGTCTCTGAATCTTTTTCAAATTCAGCCCGTATGATATTTTTCAGTTCTTTGGTAGTGATGTTGGTATTGGCTGTTACAGAATGTAGTAGGCAGTGTCCATACCCAATAGTTGTTTAAACATAGGCATTTCTTGATTTCAAAAAATCATGAAGTGAACAATCAATTTCAAGATTAATTTTATTATTACACACATTTTAATCAAAGAAATTGTATATCGATGTTGCCCTTTGTTCAGTCAAGTAGAGTCAATAAGTCATGTCCGTTTAAAACAAGAAAGTCTTTGAACTTTTTCATTGCTTCAATGTAAAAATGTTTATTACCAGATATTTTATCAATACATCTAAATTAATTTATAATAACGTTGCACTTGAGTTCTTTTGATTGGTGAGATTCAGCATGAATAAATGTATCTTGTGTCGTTGGTTTTCTATACCATGTTCCGTCAATATGTCCGTTTATGCTGTGTAAACTACATCTTAGAAAATTAAGCGATTTTGTATTTTGATTGGTTTCCATAGTAATCGGATATTAGGATGAATAGAATTCATGTGTGTTAAATTTATTTATTTATATATTTAAAATTAAAATTATTGTTTGTATAAAGATTGGTGATGAAAATTAAATGTTCAATTTCGTCTCTGTCTTCATCATTGTCATATATATTTTTATTTTTTTATTTTTATTTTTCTAATTTTAATTTTTTTTTACTATTTTAATACCGAAGTAGAAATATAATGTTAGATTAAATAATATAGGAAATCATTGTTTGTCTTTATAGAGTAAAATTTAATTAATACTTGTCATTTGATAAATACATACCTACATTTCATTTAAATATCAAAATTATAGGTCAACATATATAGACGCAATAAAAATAGTATTATATTACAGAAGTTATATTTGAAATATTTAAAAATAATAACAATATATGTTACGTTAATCAAATGTTCTTTCAACTTCTATTTTACTTACAAGTGAACAGGGCTTCAGAAAGAAACCGAATTATATGAAGTTATATATTATCAAGTTGTTGTTAGTATTCACAATCGATCCTGTACTCTGGACAGGGATTTTTCACAAGCCAAAATTCACAAGCTGACTCTGCCTCGTCAACATTGGAGTATCTCTTGCAAATTTCACAGCACACTCTTCGCATAAATTGATCAATCAAGTTCACAGATGCCACTCGGCCTCCTGGATGTATTCCTAAAAGCAGAAGAAACATCACGTAGAGAAGAACCATTAAAGAGCCTGATCGCCTCCATAGTACAGTCATAATATCCCTTTTTCATAAAATGAAATAACATTTATTAATATAAAAATAATGGTTTTACATGTAATCAATTGTAAAATTCCATTTTGCAAAAAAGTCACGTTCTCTGAGATTTATAATTTTATGCAGGTATGATTTCCATGATTAGAAAGAGATATTTTAGTTACATTTATACAAATAAATATCGATCTAAATTCCTTTAGTCAAAAAAATTAGCTTAATTTCAATAATGTATGTTTTTGGATCGTTGTTGATAAAAACAAAGGGATATCTTTGTTGCATTACTATATGTTTTGTTTGCAATTGAATAATTTAAACTGATTCATTGGTTAATATGTATAAAATGTGTATTTAATATAAAAATTTTAGCTTCATCAAAATAATTTGAAATATAAAATTCATTTTCACGTATGTCCAAAACTTTTTATAAAACATTGTAACAAAATCGATGAAATATAAATCAATTTCTATCAAATAAATTAAATATACCTATGTTAAGAATAAATATTTGCTTATAGTTTTGAGAGTTAGAAAAATGAATATAAAGCAATGAATTGAATTCAAATGTTTAATTCAAAGATTTTGTAAAGTTATTTTAAGGAAACGATGAATTTACTTTTACACATTTGCAAAAGGTGGCTGTGCTAGATTTCGCTATTTTCAGATGAAAAAAAATAGTTTTCTACTTGGAGCTGGCTTGTATTATTTTAATATGCGTCGTAATCCGAAATTTCTAAATGTGTTTCACTGAGCTGTATTCACTGTGTTTCACTTTCTACTATAAGTGTTTTCCTATTATTACCATTTTTCTTGCACGCGAAATATTATATGTCACCGATTTTTAGAAAATACTAAAATTATTAAAGAAGTTCTAATTAAAAATATGTAACAATTGACTCGACCTAATTAAAGTATTAATAGTAACAATCTAAACATGACAGTTGCGTGTATATATTATTCCCAAGGGACTAATTTTATAGATACACTCTGACAAATAGGAAAATATTGAAGATGAAACAATAGATTTAAGTCGATTAAATAATACTAAATAGATCTTACATCATCTTTAAGTAATCTATTCCAACAATCCACTGGAACCCAGTAAAAACATCATATTATTTTATTTTTAAATGCATTCCTTGTGGTTTTAAATCTCTTTGGACTGTTTCTCTATTATTTCTAATTTTAAACTTCTGTTTTGAGTATAGATTAAAAATAATTTGACGATAAATCAATTTTTTTAACTTCCAAAATGTAAGAATTCGTAACAGTTATTTTGTATTTGGTATACATAATATTAGTATTACTATTGTATTAACAAAAATGTGACGGTTTTAGCTTAGTATAAATTTGTTTAAATTATAATTAAGAATTGCTGTAAATAAATTATTGTAAATAAACTTTATTTTTTACGATTCAAACCAAAATAGTAACTTTAGTGGGGGTTGTGACCAAAGTTATTTCAAATGGATTAACCATTAAATAATTATTTAGTATTTTTCAAAAAATAAATATTGGTTGCTAGGACGTTGCTAAGCCCCATAGCAATCAATCGTTTTTAAAATTATACCATTAAAACTGGCGGGGGTAAACAACAGTTTCATTTTGAAATGAATAATTTTGTCAATAAACGTAAATTCTTTCCAGTTCCACTGTGAATTGCAACAATACATTGTACACATTTTAACGCAATTAAAACAGAATCTAAAATAAAATTGGAATTAATTTCAATGTTTTAATATTTAATAGTATCCCACACGTACATTACTTTTAAACAATTGTTCATCCATTGAAACGTTCCTTTTGTATTTGTGCCAGTAATCAGCTTTAGAAATTATTACATCGGTTCTCATTCATATGAAATCAATTAATAATACATATACTTGTTTCAACGATGTTACGTTATTCCACAATTCTTTATTTGCTTTACATACAAATAGTTGAAAGCGAACTAAATGATAAGTTTAGAAAAGTATCAAATTTGGTTTTTCTATTTTTACTCTATATTAAATAATTAAGTGTTCTGGTTGAATCTAGAATTGAATCTCATTGAATCTGTTCTTATGGCATATTTTAATCTTCTTTATTCTTTTAGATAATAACATTTATTTTATTTGAGAAATTACAAAAGATTTATTTATATAAATATATTCATTTATTCATTCACAGTAAAAATAATATTTCTTTAGGTTTTTAACATTTTAAAATCGAACCCCTTCTGCCAATCCAACGATTTGGGAATTATAGATTAAATCTTTCTCTCACATAGAGTGAATAATGGGGCGGTGCACCATCCTGTTGCCACCAAATGTCCTCTTGATCATACGAGGTAAGGCAAACGTATGAAACATTTCTAAGTATGTCTGGCCACTCCCAGATGCGAGAAAAAGTATGAATCAACTATAGATGTAGAACATATCCCGGCCCAGACTATGACACTCGGGCTGTTTACTGTCTTTCCAAAAGAAAGATGAGAATTCTCCTCACTGTAGCAAGTGCAGTTGTGACGATTTACTTGACCATTGATCTTAAAACAGACATCATCAGTAAGAAATTATTTTTGTTAATATGCAAATATTTTACTAATTTTAAAAGTGTAAAGTGTGGTCGGTTACTTCTGGGCCACCCTGTATATATTACCTGGAAGATGAATAATACTAATATGTACACATCATTTAATATAGTAGCATCCATAATATTTGCAAGCGATAATTAATAATTTTAAAACACTTTAACTGCTGATGAAACTGTACATCATAGCAGACTTCAAGTATTATTAAGATCATGGTTAAGAGTTTACTTACAAATTCTCAAGTCTCTTAAACATTTAATAAAACAGATTTTTTATATTAATATTTCACTTAAAGAGTTTCTAACAATTGGTTACTAATAAGAAAATCAAAAAGAAACTTAAGATAAAACAAAAATTCAAGGTAAAATACAATTAAAGTAATAATTGTGTATTTATCTGCTTAAAATCAGTTAGCAATCGCTTCAACCATGAAAGGATTGGTAATTACAAGTATCAATTAAAATTGACACACCTTGTCATAATAGATAAAAGGCTGTTCTGTATTGATGTTGCCTTTTTGTCAAATATTTAATTGTAGAACTTTTTTAATATGATTTTTAATACCTAATTATTGTGTGTTATCAATATGTCTAAAAGATATTTTCTTATTTTATATTTGAAATGTAGAGAGAGAGAGAAAGCAATAAAATAATTTAAAATTAACGAGACCACATGTTGACAATTTTCCTTTATTCAAAATAATGTTTTTTTCACCAGTTAATCCTTTTCACGTTTATTTTTTATGTGATCCCAAAAATTCCAAACTTGTATCCATGCAAAGTTATAAATTATTGTCTCAAATTTTGTATTTATATGTTCGGCTAGTTATTTTGAATTAATAATATGTTAAATTCTATATAATTTACTTTGAATAATTTGATATTCTAAATAATGCCATTAGTTTTAAGCTAACATTATATATTTTTATCAGAATCCATATACGTCATTAAGTTTTTTCCAAGGAATAATGATTTTTTATAACAAAAGACATTATCTCGAGTTGACTATTGTTTGCATTCCATCATTTGGAATTTTTTATTACTATTTCAGGAAAGGCTGCAATATATAATTATATGCTTCATAATTGTTTTTAATTTATTTGATTAAAATTTAACTTAACACTAAAAATAAATAAATTATTTTATTTTATTTATAGCTATAATCCTTTTATCAAAAAAGAGCATTGTGTCCTGCCTATAGAATGAAGTCTATATATGCCTCATATTGTCTACCAAATAAGTTTAACTCAATTGATAATAGCAACTCGAAGATAGCAACTCAGTTGTAGTGTTAAAACCAATTATAAACGAGTCATGTGACGGGGGCGCAGAGTAAAAAGTCGTAAAATTAAGATAGTCGTATTTCTTTAATCGTAAATTTAAAAGTCGTATTTAAATATTCGTATTTTAAAAATCGTATTTAGAAAAAACCGAGTTTAAAAGTCGTAAAATAATATACAAGTGAATTATACTGATTGTGAACAATTCGTGAAACATTATCGATTTTTTACACTTCAATCAAGTTTATTTTTATTAGAACACCTATATATATAGTATTAGTATATGTATTTATGTCAGTAACAGTATTCACTGAATGGTTTTAATAAAATTAGCTATATAACACCAACTAAATTTACTTTAAATCATTTGGTCATGATTTTTCGTTAATTTTCGCTTCGAAAAATATTTCTCGAGAAACGATTTTTGCTATGTTGTTTTTTTGTGACAAGTATTTATCAAGTATTTCTTGGTGTCAGGGATTTTTCTACTAGCATTGGGATTAATCATAGTTACTTCACATGTAAGTTTTTGTTAGTGGTAGAATTGTAAAAGCTACATGAAGACGTCGGTATTGTCACATCAGGCCCGTAGTTAGCTTTTTTCAGGGGGAAGGGGGGCATACACTTGTAAGGGCACTAACTCAGTAGTGCCCTTTTAATAGAATTACGGAAATACTATAATCACTTAATTATAAAACGTAAAGTAATATGAATAAATTTATTTCTTATAGACACAGTATAACAATTGTTACATATTAATACCTATAGGTCTATATTGTTAGATATTTAAAATTTTTAATAATTTAATTTATTTAAAAAAAATATATTGTAATAACAAGATAAAATAAATTATTAAAATAATATCTTTACTAGTCATGTAACAAGTATGTATACTAGGTACTTTATTAAATGCATGCAAAATAACAGTTATGGAACATTGATTCAATATTTATGTGTCGTATATGGGTATAATTCAATCTCAGCAGTTTTTTCGTAAGAATTATTTTCTAAGGGTTAACTTGAGTGATAATATGCAAAATATATTAAATAGTATATATAAATTGTGTAATTATTGAATAAATATAATAATTCAATTATATTTATTTATATTTTTGCATATCACTCAAGATAACCCCTAGAAAATAATGTTATTTTCGAATCTGTACAGTAAAACTTTAAAATATATCACGTAAAAAAATATAATACATATATATACAAGTAATTTTAAATTAAGACAAAGTACATAGCAACTTAATCATTTCGAAACAAAATGTTCATAGTTTTTTGAACGAGTAAGTTTTGAGCGCTAGGGATGTAGTTTGAATTCCGATAGATTTGAATCATTGCAAGATCACTTAATCGTTTTTAGGTTAAATGGTCTAGATAGAGAAATAGATGGCTCTGTTGGAACAAGAGTTATAGTAGCATCCGTAGATAGAGGCAGTAGCTCCAAAGAAATGTGTTACATTGGCACAGACTTTGCACTGTCTTTTATCAATTTACGCATTTTGAAATTTCTATTTCGTGCACTACATACTTTACGATTCAAATTTGACATTTCTGTTATCATATCTGTTAAGCCAAGTTATCACGTTTGAACCAACAAATAAATTAGAAATATGTTTATTGTATATTGATATTAATATATATTGAAAGAAATATGTATATTGCAATTGTGAATAATAAATAGTAAGCTCTTTTACATCACAAATCAAACACTGCACGTTGAAAGAATTCGACTCTGACATTGACAGAAAAAAAATTTAAATGAAAAAAGCGATACTATTAAATTTATTACAACGTAATCTTTTCTTCTGTCATCGAAATTTTAAAAAAATTCATGTTTTAATACATTTCTTTTTTATTTATCATAATATTACAATTATTTTAATTTTTAAATTTTATTATTAAAATTCCTATAAGTTACTTTGCATTATACAAATAATTCTTATTACGCTTATTATAATTATTTCAGCTAAAACAAATATTAAAAATGGTTTAAAAATTTAAAATGATTTAACGAAATGAAATGACTAAAACAATATTTTTTTAAATTTAATAAATGAAAATGATATTTTTTAAATAAAAAATATTAAAACCTACAATATTTCTAATTTGTTCAGTTTATTCTAACAATGCAAATATTGCCATTCTTTTTCTTTTAATTTTTATCGAATTGACTGAAAATCTATGTTAGCATCATCAAAACAGGAAGCAGAATTACTTATTCCGGATGAGACAATAAAAGATATTCTTTAAGAGGAAATGCAAATATGAACATCTTCTAATACGAGTTATTGTATTTTTGAAACCAAGATATATGTTGGGCAGTCTGCTGTCAATGCACTGACATATTATTTCAATAAATGGCTTGAATAATGGAGTGAAACAATTTGTTAGATTTCGTAGTATGAATAGATACTATTATCAAAAGATTAAAATCTCGCATTATCTCGCATGCACAAAAGGATATAACTAATCAATTTTGATCCTATAATGCATTTTTGCAATTTAGTCTGGTCAAGACAATAAAAAAATTATTATAATATGTATAATATCTTTGAAATGTTTGTATTTAACGTGTACGTTTTCAGTTAATCTTACTTATCACACAATTGTTTTCTAAAATATTTCAATTTAATGCATTATTTTAAATTAATAAAGGAATTCATTATTTTCCTGGCACTAAAATATAATTATATATATTTTTTTTAAATTGTATATTCACGATTTTTAAATCATTTTTCCGGCAGTAAAGAAAAGTTTTTTATTAAAGAAATGTTATTCTTCTATCAAGGGCAGAAGACTATTTCAAACTACAACATTCAATGATTTCCATTAATAAAATACAATGATGAATTGCATTCATAAATCCAAAGAATTAAAAAAATACAGAGCTCAATCGCTTGATTATTAACATACTCTCGCCACATACACCACCAAAAAACACTCCTAAGATCGCTGTACTAGTTACCAGTTAAGAATAAATCATTTTCAAAATTCTTCATTCACACATTATGACATTTTTAATTCCTCCGAAGGTCACATCCCTAACCTGATAAAAATTAATTCTACAGAAAAAGTTATCAGAGAGTACATTAATCTTACTTAAGTGTTCCAATATGCGTATACAAAACGAATTGTTGAAAGAGCTTGTCTTTTGCAAACCTTTTGTAACTCATTTTAAAAAATCTGAGAAATTTTAAACTTCAAAGCTAAACTGAAAACGTATTTTTTATTTTTTTTAAATCTCGCATAAATAGCAGTCTAACGTATATTGCTCATTTGGTGGCCTCTTGTTGCCTTTCCTTTTCTTTTTTTGTATATTGTTTATTGTGCTTTTGTATATAAGGTTGTAATGTTCCGTTTTGAAATATTTTTATATTGTTTGTATTTGTGTGTGTTGTTTTTATGTCATATTATTCTATGTGGTATCATTGTATTGTTTTAAGATTCTATTTGTATATTGATTCTATATAGTATTTAAAAGCGCATAATATGGATAGTTATACCATTTTGTTTGGTTTTCCATGTCAAAAACATTTTGTTGACGTTTATTTAAAGTAATTATCCGATTATTTGACACATAAATAAAAAATATATAGAACACTTAGATCAAATCTTTCTGTGTCGAAAAATTAGTAATTTTGTAATTATCAAAAGATTTCTTTTTCGACGTGTAGATATTCCATTTCATGACCTATGTCGGCAATTGACAAAATTTAGTGAACACATGTTTATCTTAATTTAAAACCATATGTTCCTAAATACAGCCGCAAAAAGTAGTTCGTTAGGCTGCCTGAATCTCTACATAGCGCACGCCATATTAGCGGAAAAGCATTCCCTGCATGTAGAAGAAACCACACCTTTTAAGGCAGAAAAACTATTTATTAATGGTGTTATGTTTTCATACCAATAAAAAATGCTAAAAGTGAAAGTTTGAATGAATAGTGTTGTTTCTTTGCAAATTTTATAAAACGCAGGTGCAATTTGTGTTAATTATTTTAATTTTTTCTAAATCAGTAACGATTCTATGTGTTAATGTACCTATAGTAAAATACATTCAAGATTTAATTAGCACAAATTGTATTATTTAATTACTGTTTGTATCTCTATTCTATTCTATTCTATTATATATTTTATTCTGTTTGTAAATATTACATTACACAACTTACACATATCTGCTAATTATATAAAAGCTCACGTTAAAGGTGTCAAAAGAGTATTTTATTTAATAGCATATGAAATTTGACATTGATTATCTGTTTGCTTATTATACATACGAATAACAATATTTCTATCTATTACGTACGTACAAATAAATTCTACGCATCAATCAAAGTAAGTTATAACTATAACTTGAATATTTCTTCTCGCTTACCTATTGTATTAGTATTAAGAGTTTTCTAAAAAGATATATCTAAAAATTAATTAAAAAATAGAATTTTTATTTTAATTCTACTAGTAAATATTGTATTTTATAAACTATTTAATTCTTATTGGTCGGATCTAGCTAACCAATAATAATGAATTAAATTGACTTGAAATAAATTTATTTAGAAGAATACTCCCATCTATTAACAACCAAAAACAACATTCAACAGTCACACAAGTCGTCTTAATTTTCAAAATTTAAAAAAGTTGCTATGGAGATAAAAGAAAACCACACTGACCATGTTTTTTATCAGTCCACACACATGACCACCATTACCAATTACTTGGTTCTCGTCTACTCACCAATATTCCTCCTAATCGGTGTACCAGGTAACATTGTCTCCATGGTGATCTGGCTTCGACGCATCAAACACTCTCCCGGATCCACATGTCTGTTTCTTGCAGTCATGTGTGCCACAGACACATATGTACTGATACATGGTTGTGTGAGGAACTCAGTGCGTGCTGCTGTAGACCAGTTCAGTAATGGGAGCAGCTTTGACCTCCGCGTCCAGCTAGGCTGTTCCGCGCCGCTTTTCTTCTTCACCTTCCTGAGTGATGTATCTGTATGGATCATAATCCTTCTGAGTATTGAGCGAACACTCTCTGTTTGGACGCCGGTGCGAGTACGCGACTTGTGCAAACTCACCCGGGGAACGATAGCCCTGGCAGTTGTGATTGGGGTCCTGGCACTGGTCAATTCACATTTCTTCTGGATGGTTAATATCCACCCATCCGAGGATGCGGACACGGAAGGGTTCTGTGAGTTTGCCGTTAATGACAACTTTTTCAGTGCTCATTGGAGTAAGATCGACTTTGCTCTGTATAGTTTCATACCGCTTGCCTTAATTCTAACACTTAATTTACTCATCCTAATTCGTCTGAAACGAACACGATCACGAAGTAGTTGTGCAGCATCGGGAAACCGATCAGCTCGCATTTTGCGAACCGTGATCTGTATGACCATCACTCACTTTCTCTTCACCATGCCTATTGTAATTTATTTTCTAAGCGAGAGTCCGCTTAAATGCAACGAAAAACGCAGTGTATGTGATTTGATTCAGGGGGTCTGCATAATGCTACAATTGATGAACCACTTCACTCACATATTTATCTATTCGATCACCTCCAGTCTGTTCATGAGAGATCTGGTAACACTGTATCCCTCGATGCAATTCTTTTTTCGAAGTCCTTCATTCAAGTTAGAATTGCGTCGTCGAACGAGAATTGCAGAAGAGTTTGGAATTCGGCTGCCAATTCAGCCGCTGATGGCTGAGCATCGCAAATCCCTGGCGGAAGAAAATATCACAACACATGTTTAATTTCAATATATAACTTAAACGAGGATAACTCGGTTTAAAATTTTGTCATTTCTTTTTCTGTCACAACTTATTTGAACGTTTTCGTACGTGCTTTGTGATTGTCATACTGATAAACTATAAATATATATATATAATGACACAAATATGAGATTTTTACTTTGTTTGTAATATTAAGCTAAACTTTTTAACATTGCATTCGTCATGTCTACCTCAACTTCAAAGTTAAATCTATTAATGTATAATGATGAAAAGTATCTCCTAAATAAATGAAATATTAAAAGAAATATTATATTTATTTTATTTTGTAAATAATGAATAATATAAAATTACTCTAACATACAAAAAATAATTTGTTTAAATTGATTTTTTAAATAATAATTAACTATTTTAATAAATCTATTAAATTAGAGAAATTTTTAATTAAGTAAATTTAAAAAAAATAAATGACAATATTTTAAAGCATTTAAAATATATAATGGGGCTTTCTAAAGCATAAACTCTTTTATATGCCCTTTTCAATACATTTATCATACACTTTTTTGAAGATTTTATAAGATTTTCACAAGTAAAAAAGCTAAACCGTGAATTGGTAAGGAACGTTATGATACTCGGGGAATTCATACCTCATTCGTTTGCTACAATCTCATTCGATAATTAAATTCTCCTTGAATATCTATTTTAATTATTTTAAGTAAATGGGGAATATTATTACTATAGGATGATATAAAGGACCAATTCTTTGTTTATATTATAAATTGAAAAAATTCAGAAGTTACCTATTATATGGTAGGTGTATAACAATGTTTAACTTAACTTTTAATATAGATACATTCGTTAAGGTTTTACATTTACAACAATATCTAATACTTTTTTAGAACTGAAATAACGGTTTGATTAATAGAATATTTCACCATTTTAATGGTTTTTATTTATTAATTCTTTAAAGGACTCCAGCAAATAATTTCAATAATATACACGACGTTTTAGATAGTGTTTTTTTGAAAATTGGAGATTAGTTGTGAAAGTATAATCAAATATTAAATATTAAATATAGCGGAGTGTGTCAAGAGACCTACACAATGAAAATACAATTAACAAACAATAAAAGATAAATGAAACACGCCCTGTATAAAATTTAATTAAAAAGATTCAAAGGGTAGAATGAGCCTGACGTTTCGGGTCTAGATCTTCATCATAGGTAAAACAAAATAAAGAATGGTTAACAAAATATAAAAACACCTCCCCCCCAATTGATATACTGGTTTTTAACTTTAAATAGAGGGTTACTTATATTTAAAAGAAAACAATTAAATAGAAGAATGCAGAGAATTAGTAGTCTGTATGATCCTATAAATAAATATAATATATTATAGACTAATTGAACATTGAATATTGAACTCAGGAATATTGAAGACTGTGTCATAAATACGTATAAAATATTAAAATATGTTTTCTAAAAACAAAAAATTAGAGTGAAAGCACGACTTATAGTTTTGATATACAGAAACTATTTTTTGTGTAATTATTCGACTGAAATAGAAAAGAAAACTAAAAACAAGTGATAAGAATTAATATGAATATAATTTTTTTCCTTTAATTAATTATTTTTATGTGTCTATAAAATGTTTATTTAAAAATTCCATTTAATCTGATTATTTGCATTCATTTTTGGGAAAGAAAATATAATACAACGCTTTTACTATATATGTTGTAAATGACAGAAAATTCATTTTGAATGAGTTATTAGAGTATATGTATAGTACATGACGTCACAGAAATAACTACGGATTCTAATTAACAAAAGTATTTTATTTATTTTTATTTCCTAAATATATACATACATGTATTTACAATATAACAATAATAGTATACACTATTTTTCTATAAAATGTTAGGTATACGATTATTTATCATACGGATAGCCTGAACTCCTCAAATGTCAATACATAATCGAAATCATCGATTTTTCTGAGAATTTTGACATCAATTTCATCAAAAGATACTTGAATTATTTCTTTTAATAGTCTATAGTGACTATGGTTTTTTGTTGTCTAAGCCATCTTTTTATTATTCCACTTAGGGCATTATATCAAAAGATGTCAAATCTGGACTTGAGGGAGTCCATGGTGTTGGTTCATATCTACCAACTTATTTGTCTCGAAATATTTTATTTAGGTATTCTTGAGTATGCAAAGCTGTGTGAGGTAGAAAGCTGTGTCCGTCTTGCTGAAAATGATAAAAAATAAAGTATAATCTCCCTTGCTTCCCTGAGCTGAAGTTCGGGTATGAATTCTTTTGTGAACATTTTAATAAAACGATCAGTATTAATGGATCGGATAAAGAAAAATGGACCTACCAGATTTGTTTCTGAAATTGCTGCCCATATCATCACCATTGGTGGATGCTGTTGTATTTGTTTCCAAAAATGTGGATTTAGTTTGACCACATTACCAAATTGTAGGTTTTCTAGTCAAATAAATAGTGCTTTTACGTGTGAAAAACAACTTGCAGTATCGTATTTTTCAAGAAGAAGGTTACAACCAGTGAATACGATTTTCATGGTTAAACTTCAAATGATGGGTTTCCAGTGTTTGAGATGTAAATCAGTTTCGTGACTCCTTGCACAGTCGTACGCGATAAATTCAGAATGGGCAAATAAAAATATCGTTGTACAAAAATAGAATTGTCGGTGTATAAAATAACATAGCCGTATCTGCTTTCCATGCAATTTATTTCGTATAATTAAAAATTGTGACCACTTTTATTTAAGATACACATTAAAAAGTTGAATGTAATTTGAAACTGCAATCCAAGATAATCTATAATCTTAGAATACTTTTGTTATGGAGAATCCTGAGTTACTACTGTGCCCCTTTTTTAAAAAACTTATGAAACTTGACATGCCTTATTCTTTATATTCTAATTGCTTATTTAACGACTAACAATATTTCCATCTGTTATGAACAAAATATATTATATGCCAACGTTTATGTTCACTCATTAAAAAATAACATAAAATTATATAGTTTTAACCATTTATATGATAAGATGTATCTAATATTTGTAAGACTTCTTGCACAGCTTCTTTTTGTTGCATATGATATGAATCGAATGAAATGAATCGAATCCTTTTAATTACAGTTTCGGCTATCAAATTTCGACATTTTATAGATTGGAGCGAGGAATTTTGTCAATAACAAAAGATTTTTGGATACTCAAGACTCAAAAGGAAAAATTCAGAGAAAACTGTCACTTTACGAAACAAATTGAAGATTGTTTAAACTTATACTTTTTGTATTTTAAAAAAATCGTCAGTATTTTACGAAAAGTAAAAGTAGCTGCATATATTCTTTTCTTTAAACTTAAAGTGATCTTGTTGTCAAATTATCTGTAAGATAAAATCAAAAGAAAATCTACATTCTTTAGAAACAATCCGAAAATCTTTCACTAAAAATATCGTTCCATTATAAAAGGTTGATTAGTGCAGTCATATAGGATATAAATATAAAGAAGAAAAAATCTCATTTTTTGAAATTAGTAAAATCTGTCTAGTATAGAGAAAGCTTCAACTATAATAAAGTCTGATAATGTGAATTAATGAACAATAATAAAACTAGCAAGGTTATAACACAAAAAAAATAATTAAACTTGTAATTAATAATTAAACTCTAATATATTTGACACGTTATACACAGGCCCGTAGCCAGAACCACCGAGTGTGTGCCTGGAGGGTGGGGGGAGGCACCCAAAAAATAAATGGCCACAGTAAAAAAAATAAGAAGTTAAACAAAAATTATAATTCTTGATAATTAAAAAAATATAATAGCTTGATTATTTGTTCGTATATTTAATATATTAAAGTGGGGAAACAGAATTGTGATTACACTCTTACTTATAGAGCCATAGAAAGGAAAGAAATAGCATATAGCAGAACACAATGAAAAATATATATCGTTAGCCAGTATAACTAAAATTAAATGAATAGAAGAAACATCTGTTGGCGAATATTAACACAATAACTGTGAAAAAGTCTTTACCATACTCTGACAGAGGTATCCAATGAAAGAAGAGTTGAATACAGTCCAGATATTACGCGTTTTTTAAGGCGAGTGGTGCAAAAGAAAAACTAATAGTCACGGAGGAAAAGTGGATTTATTTCAAAATTTTTCCATACCACCAAAAGAATGAAGACGTACGTGGGTTGACATTACAGGAGACCACCCTATTTGAGCAAAGGGAACAATATCTGACAAAAAGGTGATTGTTACGGTTGCAATCAATTATGCCAAGTCTATGGTCTACTTTGAACTTCCAAAATATGACTGTTTAAATATTATTATCCAATTGTGAAATGATATTGCAACACAACAATGCAACACCACGCGCACACATACTACCTAGTTCGTAAATGGATGAACAAAATAATATCTTCATTCTAAGGAAGAACCATACTCACAGAACACAAATTTACTAGACAGGGTTTTTTTAAGTTTAAAATGATTTATAAAACGATATTTTTCAAGATTTAATGTAAAATCTTTTTTGTATTTTTATAAAATAAGATTACTAAGACGTGATTGTGAACATAGATCGCCTGTATATGGAGCATAACTTGATTTTTCACAGGATGCGTAACTGAAGATCCAAACGTTTGAGCAACAGTTTAATGTTTTTGGTAATAGATAGTAAAAAATGAAAACCACCATATATTTTAATAATTTTCTAGTTTTCTATAGATTTATACTAAATTCCTATTGTTTTGTATTTATAAGTAAACATGGTTTGCTATTCAAGTAATTCTGTAACAAGAATATGACCAGTCTCCATATTTTGACAAAAATCAATAAGTGGTTTATTTGCAAAAAGGTTACTTCTATTAGATTCAATGTGTATTTGTCAGGTCAGATTTCTTTGCGCATAGCGAAACAATTGTATAATTCTATAAATATCGAAAGAGGCCGACATCACTCTTGATGGTATAAATAAAAATATTCGCCGTTTTGACGAAATCAAACATGAAGTGCTATATAATTGATATGAATATTATATTTTCTTATACATGTATTATATATAAAAATGACATCCATTTTTAATTTTAGGCTCTTTTTTATTGTGAGTATTAATTACAAAATTTGAGTCGATGTGTGGTATTTGAATACATTTATAAGGAACCATCGACCTCCTATTAATAGCTATTCATATTTCATGTTTTTAATCAAAAAAATTAATATATTTTATACCCATTTTTTAACTTTAAAAAGATGACTCTGATAAAATAAGAGGAGGCACAGTTTTCCACAGGGGGGGGGCACTGCCTCCACGTGCTCCATGCTGTCTAGCTTGGTTATACATTAAATGATGCACTAACCTACATCACATAAAGTTGTGACATAAGCGACTGAGTTGAGAGTAGTTTTGAAGTTGTTGGACACAAATTACCAACCGAAAGAGTGTATTTTTCGTGAAAATGATCTAATTACTGTATTTTCTATAACTTGAGATTTTCTTTTCCATTGCTCTTTTGAGAAAAATAAAAGCTATAGAAAATAAGTAGATGAAAATTGGTCATTTCCACGATAAATATCGATAGCTCTAATATCTAAATATCTAAGCCAACGGTAGTTGGCTGTTAGCTCTGTATATGCTAATAAGCCTTGCGCCGGTGTGTATATATGACCGCAGAAAATGGACCTATTTTGGAGGCCTCCAGCTAAAGAACTATCATTTGTATAAAGTTCTAATTTGGTATCAGTAATAAGGAGGTGGG
>JAUZNC010014282.1:0-15229 GCA_034780395.1 Vannuccia rotundouncinata | reverse complement strand
TTTCGCATACTGAATTTAACCCCCCCCCCCCCCCTTCTATATTGCTAATATTTCACCACTTTCACAGTTACTTCATTATTGATTGTATAGAATAGATAATTGAAACACTTGAACACCAAGTCACAGGGCTAACATACGATGTTGGTTGTATTTTGATCAAGTGTCCAATTATGCCTTTCATATATTGAATATCTTATTTCATGAAACAGCCAACGACTAATAATTCTTCGCTTTATTTGTGGTGACTAACTCGTTTATTTATAAACTATCGTTCCTGCTTCAAGTTTCTCAATTCTAAACTGCAATTAATTTAATTTGATCCAATTTTCCGATTTTACCCTAACCCTAACCAGTTTTCAGAGCAGTGATATCATTTTCCTGAGCATATTTGTCATGCCAATTCTACGTTTTAATACACTTTATTGTTACTCAACCTCTCCTCCCCTTATCAGCGTCTCAGATGGAGTGGAGTTCGGCCTCTGGTTCCTCCATTACCTCACTACAATCGCTCTTCTGGTCCTCGGGGTTATCGCTCCGGGTCTCCCCAACTTCCACTCGGCCTACGACAATCTGCAGGCCTCTCTGACCGCTTCTCGCACCGACCTGATCACCGGGTCCCCTCAGGACGACTCCTCCTGCTTAAGCTCTTCCTCTTCCTCCTCCTCCCTGTCCCTTCCATCAACCGGTATTGCGGAACAGGAAGTCGGGCGTTATTCTGCCAACGTCAGCGCCAACTCTACACCCGTCGTGGAAGTGGGAGGGCTCCCCTCCCCTGCAGCAGACAGTTCTCCACCAGTACAGCCGAACACTAATCAACACACGGGAATAGTTGTTCAGCCTCCTCCAGTGACTTTGGCTGGGGACCAGAATGTTTGACCCGCCCCCTGTGGCTATTGAGTGTATTTTATATAAGCTGTCCTAAAATAAACAAGCGCCAGTGAGAAAATTATTTGTTCGATATTTATAAATTGATGACTTGATATTTGATCAAGTCACCGATCTTTATGAAATTTGGCGTGAGGGTACATCTTCATATGACCTTCAGTAATACCAGTTGTCATGGTAACCAATGACCTACTTTTAAAATGGCGGCATAATCAAATTTTCAATTTGTCAGCATGGTGTCATTTTAACCTAAATTGGTTTTTTGACGGCCAAGACGATAATCAATAAAATCTATATAAAAAATTACAGAAAGGTAGGTACTGAAGTTCTACACCATGTATTAAAACTTCTAGGTCAATCAGCGCCATTTTTGAAAAAGACCGTTTTTACCCTGACAGATTAGTGATAGTTTAAAAGTACGACCAGAAGAGGAACTCCGATTAAAAATCTGAGAATTTCATAGCGCACATCGTGTTAAAATAATGGACCGATCGATAAATCAATAAAGCCTGTACAGCAGTTTAAAAATTAGTACAATAGATCGAACAAATAAATATTCTCACTGCCGCTTGTTTTTTTTAGGACAGTCTATAATGTAAACAATATAACCTTCTGTACTTGCGTCTTTCAAAGAGACCTCGCGCCCAAGATTTTGCAATTGACCATGCTCACTTCCTTCCATGTACCTCAGCAGTTTCATACTCATGCACGATCAATACTAGAAACCTCTGTTCAAACTTCCTTTTGGCATTTTGTTCAAACTTCCTTTTAACCTTGGACAGAAACGCTGCATTTTATTAAACTTAATTGACATTCGACAGAAATTAGTCCAACAACGTAAGGATTATTCCAGGAACAGACATTTTAAGCATAATTGCATTCCATTTAAACCCTTAGTTAAACATGAGTATTAAAAATGAATCTTTCTATTGTTATGATCTTAAAATCATTAAATTAATCTTCGGAATTGGTTATTCTAGATATAGCACAATTGAAAATGAATGTTTTGACAATAAAAACAGTTTATTTAGTTTTGAGACGATTGCGTAACAAAATCGATTATATATACCACCATTTTGTTTTCACATGAAGATGTGCAATTTTGTCAGAATTGTGAATAATTTTTTCTATTACTATTATTAGGATTTCAATCATATTTTTGCGAAACCTTTGATTTTTTTAATGTTGTATAAATTGTATAATCTTATTTATTCGTATTCACGCACTGCAGATTTTCTAGTTCTAGTTTTATTACAAATATAATTATTTTTACTGATTTTATAGACATACTACTCGTAGTAGTGAAACTTTATTCTAATACTATAATTAAGAAAATTACACTATCATTCCATATAATTCCAAATTTACACTACCATTTGTTTATACTTTGTTTTACTTAGCCTATGTTTTCATATTAATATTTTTCAATTAGAAATATTATTTTTAAACACGCAATTTTTTGTTTTATCACCAAGATGTTTTTTGTTGTAATTTCATAAATTTATAAATTAAAATTTTTCAACTGGTTGTATTTTCTTATTTTAAATAAAAAAGTGGCATTAATTTATCCATCAATTTTTTTTACAAATGAAATGACATACAAGTTATTTTTTATGGTTTGTCTATTTTAATGACATTTTTCGGTATAAAATCGCAATTTACAAATTTTACATATTTTTTTATTTATTTTTTTATACTGAGACGTTTCATAAAACCAGATTCAAATCTTTAGTTGACCACGCCCATTTATTTTAGGCTTGTTAGTTGTAATACCAGAATGCAAATTAGTTGAATGAAAGAGAAAACAATTATTTATTTCAGGTAGTAGTTACTATTTAAAGAAAGTGAAAATTTTCATAGGCAGCTTGCAGTAATTAAATATTTTTAAAAGGGTATTTTTTTTTAATTATTATTGAATAATTACAAACACACTGAATTTTACATTTCAACAAGCTTTATACAACCTCAATCTTATTTTTATCTGAAATGTTTTACGTAAGATATTCATCCCATTTTGAAAGTAAAATCTTTTGATTGTGTGCAATGGATGCTTTATTTAATACGTAGATAATTGTTTAACAATTGTGATAATATCAGTGCTGCACAGTTTGCAAAGTAGCCATATCATTTATTGTCGCCTTGTTTAGTATTGGACGCAAAGCTGTTGCTAATGGCAACAGTGACGTGTGCACCGGTTTTAAACTGGCTAACTTTGCCATCAGTCTTGTCCTTCGTGGAAGCTACAGTTTTGTCCTTCGGATCATCCTGCTCCGACATCTGCTTAGTCTTGTCTGTCGTATTGGACATCTGCAAGAAACGCCCAGGATATGTTAATCAAAAAATATATCTCAATATAGATCGCTAAATTAGATTAATTAACTAATCTGTAAATTCATTTAATCCTTTAAAAAAGCAAATACAAATGTTATTTCAAAGAAATATATAAATTGATATATAATTAAATTTACGCTACAATTTATTTACTCGCCAGTGTATAATTTATATATTTAATTTTCCAATAAAAGTAATATTTTGATTAAATTTATATTGAAAATATATTAAATTATGTTTTATAATATTTGAGCTAAAAATATAAATTAAAGTCGCTATCATTCTGAGTACGAATTTTTAATTTTATTTATTTATTACTGAATCCACAAAACAGATTTATGAAAAAGATGTTGATACCAGATACCAGCAACAATCATTGAAATATATTGCAAATATTGACAGCAGAAATATAGCTGCGAGCTTCCGACTTGCCTGAGTTATTTAAAAAAAATTATTGATTAGAATGTTTGAAATTTATAAAATATCATAAATTACAGAAATTGGTCAGAATAAAATTTTTGTCATTTCAATTATTAGTATAAAATTGATATTTATCCAGTTTCTTACATGATCGGTATATATATATAAAGGTATGGGGACTATACGCGCTCTCCGCACGATCTATCGACTGACCCAACTGAGGTCCTCCATACAATACGGATTCCGGTCCTTAGCTTTCTGCTAGGAAATGCGGTTCAATCAGTCGTAAATTTTATTATTACAAAGTCTATAATGACAGGTTTAGTATTTTATATACAAAGAGTCTACGTGCAACCTTACTATCATAATTCACCGTTTAGTTATGGAAATGCAGTAGAAGTACATCCGTTTTAGATTGTCGCTAAAATTCTGGGAACCTCTTTTTTGAATTATCAAAAGTCTGACAATCCTTTAGTGTGTAAATAATTACTTTAGCAATGTTGTTCAATCACCCCTTCATCTTTATTAATTATACTGACTGGAATCATCTTCTGTATATGAATATATATATAACCGTTGCTAACCTAGCGATTGCATCACTCAAATTTTTTATCTGGAAAAAAAGAGAATTTTAATCAATCAGAGAACATCCGGGTTGCATTTGTTCATTGTGTGATTGTAGTAATAAACTTTTGCTTTTATAGAGGTATATTTAATTGATTACACTCAGGAAAAAATTACCTTTAGTATTAAAGTCTTCAAACAAATCATATTATAAGACATCTATAATGTTTTTAAGTTGAGCGAATATTATTTACTGTATAATGTCTGGAATACTTTAATCTGGATAATTTGGTTACTTAAACTCTAGGATACAGAACAATAAAGTTAATATAGGTTTGATTATAAACTTAAAAAAATATCCATTTCTCATATCCAAATTTTTCGTTTTTCCTTATATTGAATAATTTTGGAAAATTAATTAATAAAAATGGCCGAGAGAATTTCGCATGATATTTACCTTGTTTCGAAAAGTAATATATTATCTTACTAAACTATAATAGACTAAAATTTAATTTCTCTTAGTCTATTATAATTAGATTTTAGGATTAATTGTCTAAATGTAGAAAAAATCGTATGATCTGCATAAACATAACATGAAATTTCTCAACGTAGCGTTGTAATTATGTATAGTGTTATCTCAAATATATAGTTTTGAATTAACAAAACACAGATAATTATTCTCAAAAATAATCGACTATCTATAATTAGCCGATAAGCAAAGCTATTGCGATGACGAAACTTACCAAAATTTCGAATTATTCAAATAGTGATTTAGTCATTAATAAAATCGGTATCCCTAAAATACAAAAATAAAATGCAAATCATAAATTAAATGTCAAAATCCCACCAACAGCACCCGAATGGTGGTATGGCATGATTTCATTGTTTTCCAGACTATATAAGCTTTAATTCTGACAAGTCGCTCGTCAGTAGACGATATATACTTCGTACCACCTCGCAGTAAACGAATATTGCCTTCATAGTTTCATTATGTTGTTCGCGAAACAACTGAATCGCACGGTAATTATTTGGATGAGGTCTATCCAGTTCTTCTTTCATCTTATTGTGGCAGCATTCAAGGTGATTTGTTGTCCGAGTCACAGAAAGTCTCTCCTACTGATTCCAAATTTCTGCCGGATATACTGCTATCAAGTCGTCAACTCATGTCGTTGTTACGTAATCTTTGAAGGCGGTTGCTGAAACCGTCCAAACATAAAACATGAGCTCCTTTGCTCGACTTTATAAATTCATGATAATTACTAGCAATGATTTTAGTTGAAGTAAATGGCTTATATACATCTAAACGGTAAATAGAATTCATTGTACTTTTCATTTAATAAGCCTAGCTAAGTGATGCAACCGAATAAGACCATATGAACCTGATTGCAAAAGTCAATGACTACGTAACCGAATTAAAACAGGACAATAATAAGACAAAATGAGATAATCCGAAGTGATACATTCCTACTATTCCCCGCAACGAAATCACTCTCTTTGCCATCACTGCTTATATCACTTTGCAAAATTTAAAATATCACCGAGTATAACCAGAAACAACAATATGCATACATACCCTAAACTACCTCATCTCTCTTTTACATTCACCATAATCATTAAACTCCTAGCTGTCAAGAAATGGAAACCTTGAAAGAGAGCTTACAAAACATGATATCATCTGCGCGAAGGCTAAAAGACATCACTGACGAAAATTCACTACTAAAAATTTACTTATCGAATGTCCGCAGCATCATTGACCACTGTCCATCGGGATAAACCAAGAAGGTGCCCTTATACTAGAAAAACTCTGCTTTTAGACAAAGTTCGCCCTTCCCAAAAAACAACCACGTTTTTTTATACCATATAGATATCCCCTTTCTTTACAAATAGGACTCCTGTTTCTCTTTTTGTTCTGTAAATTTTCTATCGAAATTGCCGCCTCAATGTACAACTGTACTAGATTTACATTTATGTACTTTTAAATAAAATATATGTGTACTATTATTATCTTTATTATATTTTATTACTTTATTACCATTGAAAAGACCTAGAGATTTAATTACATATAGTTATTATTACATACATTTTATGTAAATATAATTATAAATTTATAATATATAGCTGTAGATGATATACTTACATTTATGACAAACGCGAAAATTGTTACGAGATTTAAAAATATTAATTTTAGATTTTGCTGCAAACAGATATTTAATTAATATTAATGATAGACCAATAGAAATTCTTCATTCAGTTTGACAGATTTCACATTTTGCAGATTGGATACTATTTGCAGTAACAGCAAGCTCTTCAGATTAAAATGATAAACTTACCAATAGCATAATCAATTTATTTACAGCACTAAAAAGAGTAATCATTTAAAAAAATCTTTTTTCAGAAATAGAGTGCTTTTAACCCTTTAAACCCTGATGGATCCACTGGATCCATGGCTATATTTTTTTATATTTGTCTATAACATTTAGGTATAACTATTTTTAAATTTTAGTTTTAATGACTCTTTTATGAAATATTCTGACATTATACAAAGGACTTAAAATATGGGCACAATAGAGTAATTAAGAAGTTAGGATTTGAAAATTCAAAATCAAGGTGACGCGGACTAGAAATTTTATGAAATCAGAGACATTAAAATGTACTACTTGCAAATTCAAGAAATCGATAAAAAATAGTGTACCTCCATATATTTAAATTCTTTTTCTAAATAAAATTCAGTTAAAATAAAATAATGAAACATGAATAATTAGTTATATACAATATATTTATATAAACAATATACATATTTTCATATTACACACTCTATTTGTGAATCCAGTTCAAAAATAATTAATTAAAAAAATATATAATTGTTATTCGTGTTTTTTGTTGAGGTCATTGCCTTTTTGGTTTAAGGCCGCTCTCGCCTCGTTCCAACCATTGGGGTACCTTGAAATGACAGTACCTAAAATTAATTTAAATTCGGTTTCAGTAAGAAACAACATTAAACTTTAAAAAAACATCTAACATTTAGAACCAACAGGAGAGAATCTATCAATATAATATTATATATCTACTACTAACGTAATAATGATTTTTAATCACGGAATATTTATTAAATAAAAAATTAAAACATTTTATTTAATGTTAAATACGAAAAGTTTACATGTAGTTAGTACAAGTATTTTTTAATTTCCTCGATTTATTTAATTTATATGTATTAATATTGTGTATATAGTTACAATGAATGAATCATTGCCAGATAAAATGTTATTTCTATATGTACCTATGTTATACCATTTATAAATTGTTATCAAGAAACAATATAATGGTTTTTAAAATCATAAAAAAGCTAAGTCGAGGGATACGTATCTACATTAAAAATTGATCCATAAATATTTCTTATAATACTAGGAAATATTTTTAATTTGTAATTAAACGTAAAATCTTTGTACATGCCAGTAATCTTCATGTTTAGTTTACATAATTAATAGTTAAAATGCAAACAGGGTATACAATATTGATTATTATAATTATAATACCTCAAGCAATGAACCAACCATGTTAAAAAGTTACTTACTTTTCAAAACAGAAACTTTTTCCTTTAACTCTTCAGGGAACGATGGCCTTGATATATGAAGGATGTGCTTTTTTGGGCTAAAAACATACTGCCTTAGTCCATTGCGTGAAAAAATCTTGTTCGCTATGTTGTTGGCATAGACTATATAGGCCTTGCTTCAGTCAATTTGGCGAGGTCTATTCCGTTAAATTCCAGAAAAACAATAAACAGTACAGATTTCAACATTTTAATAGAGGATTTTGCATAAAATCTAACAAAAAACAGGTAGTAAAATAAAAACTATACATCATAATATCGTTATATTACATTTGAATTCTGGCGATAGTTTTCTACAAAGTTTTTTTTATAAATACAAACCACAAATTTGTTGATCAAAAATTTGACGGATTTCCAGTAGAAACTTTCTTTCGATTAACTTATAGTTTCAACAGTAACACTTCAGGTTCATAAACGTCGCTTTCCCGAGGCGAACCTGAATTGTTTCAACAAAAGGGCCCCTAGTGTGAAGTTTGCTCTTTATCAAACAAAAACAATTGTCGGGGTGAATGCCTTCTGGCTTCTGGTGGCGGCTTCCAATAGTTTGCCCTGCTTAATCGATTGAACAGTGCGACCCACAGTTCAAGCAATTTGTGGAGGACCTGCGTAATTCTAATGACGTCAGCTTCTTAATAAAAATTAAACTTATTTTATTTTTCTTTGAAAAATAATATAATCTCAAAATACTTAGGAAATGCTAATATATTATTACTTTTCTTAAAGTTGCTTATATAAGTAAAAATGTTATCAAAACATTCGCTGGTTCAGAATATGCTAATTATTACACTTTGTATAAGTAACAAAAAAATACACAAATTTCAATACAATATCGATAGTTGGATTGGTACAATGTTATTTAAATCTTTGAATTATTATTGAAATAAACCGTATAGATGAATCAGTAATTTCAACATTCCATTGATAATAATTAGAATAATTCATCCATAGAAATAATAGCAAATAATAGAAATAAAAATTGAATTTAACAGCTAAAATTTAAATTATTTTATTTAAATTGTTAAATAATTTCATATGCCATAATATATCATAATTTACCAAATTTGCATAATGATAGATTATACCTTAATTTTATAAATGCCGTCCAATTTGGAAAATAATTACAAGAAGTGAAATAATAGTCCAGAATAAAACAGTAAAGATTGGGAGAAATACCTATATAATTTCAGTAAGCCGTTCTTTAGACATAATATTATTCTATAAAATTTCCTACCTTTAAAATGAATATTTCTTCCTCGCTTATTCTGCAACACCCCTTTGAATTCTTTCATTTCTATTTTTTTATATATGAATCCATACATTTTTCAATCATAGCACGAATATAAGTAACACAAACAGTCGGAGTCATTACCCAGTCAACAAGTTAATGAATGAAGAAGCTGTCCATTTCCTTTTTGGACTATCCAGCAATTTAATCAATTCTAATTGGCTTGACACGATGCCGTTATTGTCTCTAATTAATCCATATATTGTACTTAACTTTTGTTCAAGATAATGTAGTTGATTTCCGGGCAAACAATGAAATAAATACGCATCCTCTTATTATAGATATCATGTACTTCATAAAAATGAAATAAATATTCAATAATCAGAGAATTTACAAACTGTCAAATTTGTATAAATTTGGAACATTGATTAAGGAAATACCTTCAATGAAATCTAACAATCTTGATTAATCTGTTATATAAATTACAGTAGTTATGATTAAACAACATAAATTATTCGTTATACTCGAGAATGTCAATTTGCTTATACAGACTATTTATTCATAGTAATATTGCAATTAATAAAAGATCCGTTGAAGTGTACGTTGAATGATAAAGAGTTTGTAGTATCGACAGCAGACTGATTGGACGATGGAGCAGTCACAACAATGTTTTTTTCGCTATCTTGGTAACACTTACTATTACGATGTTGAAGAGCCACACTGTGCTGCCGTTGCTAAGCACTCAAATTTAGATAACTGCGGAAGTGTTTCTCGCCCTCGAAGTCCAAAAAATAGATAAAATTGAATATAACTTCTCTCTGGAGGACACTTGCTGTAGACCGATCGAAGTAATGACGAATTTTCATCATATCAGCGTGCTCAATAGCAGAATAATCTGTCTTTCATGGCTGGTTTGATTTATCGGGGGGGGGGGGGAATTTTAGAGGAGGGGTGCGGGATATAATATACCATTCCCCCAATTTCCATGACCAATGCAATGACCTCCCCCCCTGTTAAATATAGCAAGAAAAAGAAGTACATGATTGTAAATAAGTTAAACTTGAGGTCTTCCTCATAAATTTAAGTTGATTAAAAGAAATCATAAATATATGTATTCTTTGCTGTTTAAATAAAATGGTGTCTCAAATCTCCTTAAGTAATTCTTACCCTGGCCTCTATACCTGGACTAAAACCATCAAGTAACAAAGTTAGGAAAGAGGTTCAATCAAATATATTTTTGAAGAGTAAAATTAATTTAGGATAATTGGGATAGTTATATTTCAGTTTGTAAATTAAATATTTAAAAATTCAGCAGAAAAAAAGTGGTTTTAGGTTTCCAATTATAAGTTTATGATGTTAGGAATGTCTATGATCAATATATCTATATGCGTGATTAATAGACATAATAGGGTGCGTTTTATATTACTATAAAATATATATGGTTCCTGTCGACAATTTCTTAACTTTCAATCTAGGTAAATTGAAATAGTATGTAGATTAATAGTTTACTTGAAATTAAAATTTTGAATGCATATTTCTGACAACAATATAATCTCCCCATAGAAATATAATAATATAAATAATATAATTTTTATTTCTATGATCTCCTCAAATTATACAATTGAGTTGACTTAATAAATTTAGTGTTATAATTTTAAAAGAATAAATACTGAGAAAGCATCTTAATTTTATGTACAACATTATTATTCTATTTATATGTAAATTTGAAATATTGATCCTCTAAATATTTATACCATAAATTAAATATGTTTAAATTAGACTACTGAACATTTGTCAGTAGTATAGTGATTTAATTTACTTTGTTAGATACGGAAATATTATCATATATTAATTATATGGTTTTTAAATACATATATATATATTTGAAAATAATTTTTATTTTTAACAAATATATTATAATATGACGTTTATACAATAAAGAAAAGATCTTTTATTATAGTGTAGCAAGCCATACCAATAAACGATCTCAATCATAGTATTTTCTTTCTGTTTTTAACTAATCTTTTTAAGAAACCGATATTGAATTTATTATTGTATAGTTTGATTATCGCGGTATATTGGTATCTACCAGATGTTTAAAATAAATAATAATAATTAGTTATGACGCTAGACAAGTTTACATTGGTTAGAAAAAAACATAACGTTATATATAAATATACTTCATTCTTAAAGTCAAACATTACAATTTACTATTTGCTGTTAATTTTATTCAAATTTAAGTTTCAAATATTTACAAACAATTTCAAAATTGTGACTAATATATTGAACATGTGTTCTTGATAAACAAGAATATATATATATATAGTCTATGTAAAGTTATTTGAATTCATTTAACAATATAATATTCAAGACAAATATAATAGAGTAGGTGTCAAGATGTGTTACTCGGGAATTAAATTGTTATAAAATTAATCAATGTATTCACAATTCACAGATCTAGAGGGGGGCCGCAATAAACAAAACTGTGATGCGGGGTAATGTGACCAATTAGAATCCAGGAGAACTTGGTCAGCCAATCAGAAACAAGGTCAGTCTGACTAAGTATGAAAAAGTATAATAAATAAATAGAATGTTGACTAACGGAAGTAACCTCAAACCAAGACATGAAATCTGGTACGAAAACCAGCAGTCAATATGAGGGCCAGGATTCAAAATTCTATTTAAAATTACTCCTGAAAAACATTTGAAATAATAAAACTGTGTCATTCACAAGAAAAGTGTTGTACCTATGCAATTGTTGGGTTATCGAGGAGAAAATTTAAAGTTCATACAAGGAAGCTCTGTTTTGCTCCATTTGATATTTTTAAGAGTAAATATTGTGTAGAAAGAATCTTCCTTTTCTATTTCAAATGTATAGTTATCATTGTAATTGAGGATGGTTAAGGATACATCTATGTTGTATGGACAAGTCACCATAATCAACTTCACTTCAATTATTCCGGTGTTGTGGAAATCAATCAAAAATTCATTGCTGCTCCAAGCAAGTCGGACGGTATAGCAAAAAGAGATCCCTACCCAGAAAACCTCTGTTTTCCAAAAGCCGTTTCCAGACACGAATCGGGTTTGTGTAGATCGTATGCGGTTTAAGTGTCCAGCGACCCTGACCATCACACATCGTGACCGGACCGGCGCTGAATATGTCTAATACACGGTTCTGTTGATGACGTATTTCTGAAGAGAACCAACATTTGACATTGATAAGAAACAAAAGAATTTTAACAAAGTCGATGTAATTATAATTTTAACACGTCATTCATTTATTGTATTAAATAAACATAACTAAATGTAAAAGATTTTTTTATTTAATTCCTATAGATATTGCACAGTGGGATAGATAGGAATCTCGACAATATTCTATCGATCTGTTTATTATCTTTGAAATAAGGAAAACATTTCAGTTTATATTTCTTACTAATAATTCTTAACTAATTAGTGTTTGAACATAAAAGAATAAATTATCCAATTCATATAAGAGTTCCATTAAGTCCCAATATACACCCAGGGTATTTTATAACATTATATAAAGACATTATTTCTACTATTTAGAATTTTATCTTCATAGACACATTAGCATGTTATAAAGATGAGAAATAAATAAATTATCAGTCATCCTAATCACCGAGAAAATGGTTTCTTACTAAAGAATTTTTTTATTTGCGACAAAAAGACAATCAAAAGACAACAGAAAAGACAATCTTCTAATGTTCCAATAAGATTGTCTTTCTGTTATTATTGAAGAATTGAACGAAAACAAATAATTAAGTATTTAATTTTTAAATAAAATTTATAATTTATTTAAATAAAACGTCGCTCAATCCTAAATAAATGTTTCATATTCAACAAGATAAGTCTTGTATACAATAACAAAAAAGTTTGGCTTACCTTAAGGCGAATTTATAAGTCATTTCAGGCCTGATTCGTTCGGACCATTTGCTGGTGTTCCCCTTCAATGTGAACAGACGGACCACCACACCTATTTCTTTAATTTTAAATGTTGTTTCGTCCAAATAATTATTGATTGAAATAATTACTCTGCCAGTAATGGGAAGTGTGATATCCTCGTTGTTATATCCACACTCCAACATTATCAAGTACACGTCAACTTCTTCTGGTCTTTTTGACCTCCACTCTAAATACACTGCTCCTGACCCCATGCTGAATCGGTAGCAGGAAGTTGTCACTACCTAGATTATATTCACGTTTCAAGGTACACGACCACGTCTTGTAGGACGGAACACTTACCGGCCACCTTCATCCGTTTCGGTCACGACACCGGCGCTGGGGATGTTCAACTGTTTGCAGACTTCATCTCGCATTTCTGCAGAGAAGAATATATTTCTTTTCAATAATGAAACTACTCAATTATAATATAATAGAAAGAATATTTTTAGACCACATTTTATGTTAATATTCTTAATTATCGACAGTATCAAATAGAAAAATGTTAGAAAACAATAATTATGTGAATTAATTTAACTTTTATTAACCTAAAGAATTAAACAATTATTTTTAATGATAAATCTTCAGCTGTTAATTATTATGAAATATGAAAATCTATCGCATTCTTATAAGTTCTCTATTTTATATCAATCGCGCGTCAATAAACAGACTGAAAACGATTTTTTATAATGGTTTAATGATAAATGCTCTTTCTTTATTTGTATTAATAAGAATAAATTGTGGAAAATAGAATTAAATTCTGCTTACTTTGAGTTCTGAATAGATTTGAAGCAAGAGAACCTGCAGAAAATCAATATTAAACATGAAATAAGGAGAAAATCAGATTAGAAATTATCGGAATCAAATAAAATATACAGGGTAGTAACTCGAAGCTGTATTATCGTATGTGTTAAAGCAGTACAAATAATTATATATAAGAAGTATGGACGTTCACTAGTATCTATTTTCTAAAATATCAACTAACTTCTAAACATGTTACATAATCAATAAACTGAAATAATTTACACCTGCCAACGGTACCTATAAAAACATTTGATTAGATGTATTTTATGGACAAGATTTAATGAAACAGTTATGATATATATAAAATTGACTAATAAAGATTGTAACTGATATCAAAAGTAAAGAATACCACGGTAGATAGACAATCTAACAACATTTAATTCAACAATTAGAATCATATTTACGTGTATAAGATTTCAGTGCTGACATTTTTGTAAGGATGATGAGGGAATAAACTGAAATAAAAATACAAATAATTTGGAATTCAGCGCCATCAGATATTAGTTAATAAAAATTATTTAGTTAATGCAATTATTAATAGAATTATTAACAGAAAATACATTCCATTTTTTGATTAAATATAAACTTAAAATATAAAACATTCCTAAAGCTAAATAATATAATTCTTCCAAACGAATTTAAAATCAAAGAAGATAGAAAGAGTGATTAAAACAAGTGCTCTGAAACTGTTTATGACAATGGGGCCTGTTTGTCGAACAATGCCTGACAGCACAATAGCAGAAGTGTGCACTAGAAATTTGATTGCTCTCTGAAAAGGAAGGAGAAAAGTTATAATATACAGATACGTGTGGTGGACTTATTCAATTGTTTCTGCTTAGCTGATTAGTCATTTTTTCTAATATTGTAGCAATAGGCAAAACAAATAGGGGATTCGATTTGCGTTCTGATTAGCCAGTAGTTCCAATTGGCCAGATTCCAATTAGCTGGAGTAGACTGTATATTAAAATAACCTTATCTATATCCCCTTCACTAAGGATAGATAACAGAGGTAGTTTTATATAAGCATATCCAACTGGCATCAATATCCCCTTTGTTATTATTATGGCTGGAATATCAATATCCCCTTTAACAGTATTATAGTTATGTACAATATATATTAAAAAGGTAAATCAACCGGTAGACTGTTTTTGAAATGATTGCATTGTTTAAATTATATATATATATATATACTATGAATTTTATAACTATAGATCAAATTCTATGAATAATAAAGTACCCATATATAATAATAAAATATAAATAATTGATTATAAAATTTGATTTATAACTTAAATTACCAATCAAAATTTTAAAATAATAATAAAATTATTTTATATTAAATATGATCATATTTTCACGAGTAGAACTCTAGCGGACGATTCAGCGGACGATTCAGCGGACGATTCAGCGGACGATTCGATTCATAAGGGGGG